>CAXIUT010000294.1:0-23016 GCA_964035545.1 Bugula neritina | reverse complement strand
GTGGAGCTTGCGGAACCTTATTAAGCAGGCAAGAACCGGGACAATGTGCGCATCACGCATGGGGAAATTTTACATAATTCCTTTATGCGCATGGTACGGGGTCAGAACGCCGGGGCCGTGCGCATAATACGGCGTTATGTAACTTTTCCCCATTCCTTAGCGTTCCAGAGCGGTACCAAGCACACCGGCGCACTAGATCAGCACAGCATAGCCCTGGCATCCGGCTTGCTTTGTCAGGGGCAAACACTTTGGATATAAAAATATCCGTTTACGCCTGACAAGAATGCAAGCCGGATGCCAGGGCGGGTTAACTACACCACTACGGCAAAGCCTCCCAGGCACGGCAACTGCCATGCTCTGCAACCTAATGGCCAAGTACACTCAACAAAACCGTACAGCAAGCACAGCGCCTGAAGCAGGACGTATCCCATTAACAAACAGCAATACCCTGCCAACCCCAAAAACAAAAGCATTAGAGCCAGCACCAAAACAGCAGGAACAGCAGGAACAGCAGGAACAGCAGCAGGATGCTACAACGGCATATTTAATAAACACTATGGTTACGCGGTGCGGTTTGGGCTTTTAGCCGGTGGAGCGCAGCGGAACCGGTTTAAAGCCCAAACCGTGCAAGCGTCACCGCTTTTCATTCCGTTCCGGTTTTCTTTTGGCAGCGCCAGAAGATAGCCGGGACGGAATGTTGATGAACGCTGGCTTGTGTGGAGCTTGCAGAACAGAAGCCTTCCTAACCTGCTATAACAAGCTGCGTCGGGGCTTGCAGCCTTATGCGCGTAATCCGGATTATGCTACTTTCGGACATTCATTCCTTAACGACTTATAGAGCGAAAACTTCATTTTCAATACTTTGAAAACATCAATTTTTGATGTATAATTGATATGGTTTCATTTTGGAAAATTTTAGGGAAGTTAGCAGGAGCTAACGGGGTATTGAGACTTAGATGTCTATGATCAGAGAATAGACTCTTAACATCAGCCACCCTTATTCCCTCTTTCATGGGATGAGTATGCGTATTCTCACAAAGCAGTAAGGCTACTAACTTAAAAAAATTCCAAGTTAGTAGCCTTATCAAGATTTAAATGACATTTTTACAAAAAATTTATATAAGGCACAACGAACGATGAAGAACAAGGAAGCTTTAGGTTTCTACTCTCTGATTGGTTTTCAAAGTTGGCAGTTGTCCTTAGTCCTAAAAAGACTGAGGCATTCTGACAACTTTAAAAACCACCAAAAGAAGGATACACCTTCTACCTAATTTGGTTTTGAGTTGCGTGGAATCCTCAGGTTTTATGTGAGGTTATCATGAAATTTGAGATTAGGCGTAAACCGAATGACATTAATGTTATTCAATTTGAAATTACTGATTCAAAAAGAACTGGGATTTGGAAGCATTGGAAAATTATTGCCATCACTGCAATCGCTTCCTGTGTGTTAACGGGATTTGCAATAGCTGCCTTTTACCATTATGGATTAGGCAATCTCGAAATCCAGGTTAAGAATGAACGTTCAACAGAACTCATTCTAAGGAGTAAAGATGGCCAAAAAAGATACAGTCCGGGTACAGATGGAGTTACCTCCACCATCCATAGAGCGACTGAAAACGCTGAAGGAAAAAACTGAAGCAGCTTCATACGCAGAAGTCACGAAAAACGCTTACCGCCTGTATGACATGTTAATTGAAGAGTATGAGAAAGGCGGCTCTTTGATGCTTCGGAATTCATCTGGAGAAACGAAGGAACTGCGGATTTTCTTATAAATACTAACCCGCCAATCAACGGCGGGTTTAAATCACCAACATTCCTCCTATCAATTTAAAATAAAGGGACGTTTTCGCTGCCCCTTTGCATTCAATGCTTGTGGGTTGTTTTACGCGGTAAACGCGCAATTATGCCCGCAATAGGCTTTTGCTGAACAAAGCCTAGTACAGTACCACGACTTAAATCTCCCCAGCATGGCAGGCCTTTAGTACACTGGTTTGACGATCCGGTATGCCTTGTTAAACCTTCCAGCAGCTCCAGCAGTCAATCAAGTCGTACACTGCCCGTTGTTCACCAGTGCCTGTCGACCCTTGAAAAACCACTTAACTGAATACACTTATGGATACAAAAATATCCATAGCAATTGATGAGCCTGCACTTATAAGACTTTATACCTCCACCTTGCGCCGCTCAATCCACTCATAAAGCGTACTAGGTGAGCAATCCACCAGCTTACAAATAGCTCGCTTACTGATTCCCAACTCTAAATACTTGCGGATCTCCGCACTGCGTTTATCCAATTTCACCCGCTTAGCCTTCCCCTTTGGCCGACCCAAAACCATGCCCTCAGCCTTACGTTTAGCCAGTGCTTCCTTGGTGCGCATTGAGATAAATTCTCGCTCAATTTCCGCCGCCAAACCCAAAACCGTAGCGGTAATTTTAGAGTTCAGCGAGTCATCAAACACCATCTTCTGCTTCACAATATGCACGGTAAATTCATGCGCTGCGCAGTGTTCCAACATCTCTAAAATTTGCAGTACAGAGCGTGCCATTCTGGAAACCTCAGCAAACAAAATGGTGTCCCCTGGCTGCATGGTTTTAGTCAGCAGTTCACCGGCTTTCCTTTCCTTCCAGTTGGTCTTCCCTGAGGCGCTATCCTCAACAAATTGCAGGTTTCCCAAGCTGTGCGTATTCGCATATTCCAGTATGCCGTGGCGCTGGTTGTCCACGTCTTGCTGATCGGTACTGACTCGCAGGTAGGCATAAACTCCCATCCGTGAAACATCCCTCTAATGTTCAATAAATACACAATTTATCATACTTCATAAGCGTTTGTTTTTTAAAGTATGAAAAAAAGTTACAAAAAACCGTCCTTTATTTTCGACAAAATTGCTGCTTGATTTTTAAGCAAAACTCTTTTAAATTAGTTCCCCCTTCTGCTTCGCTCAATTCCGTTTGAATGGAGTCCAGTAAAAACAACAATTTGCCGGACTCACCCAGGGCAAACAGCGGAAAAAAATTCACCCTGGGAACATGGTCAGTGCGATGGGCTGACGAAACGACAAAAAGGATTAGAATCCAACGTGGAGTATTTAAAAATACGGCGCACTAAGAATCAGGTGCGTGCGGACGGTTCGCGCTTTGCCGTTCCATTACTCGTCACCAAAACTAAAAAGTACGGCAAAGTCACCAGTGAGCAGGTCATCTCCAAGAAAAAACCAATCCTCGTCACCGGCGCACACGACTCCGGAAAAACGCGCTGGCTGACTCGCCTGCATGAGAACGCTACCGAGATTTGGGGCGCAAAAATCAAAGCCACTCCAATCTTCCTCGATACCCTCAGCCCAGTAGGTGAATGGCACGATAATCCCGCCGTCAGTGAATGGTGGGATGAGGAACAAAAGAAAATTCCCCTCGACGAGCGTGAACCCTGGAAAAAACTCAAACAATACGCCCGTTCTAACGCACTGGTTGATTATTGCAAAGCCAAAAAACCGGTGCTGTTCATCGACGATGCGCACAAGCTCACCGGCAGGAAATTACAAATAGCACGTCAATGCGCGATGGCTACGCGCCTGACCGTGGTAGCGACCTCAGAAGAACAACGCTTACCCCCGAATCTGCGCCCGGTGTTACTGCGGCGCGATCCCCAGATTTTTAGACTTGATTCAGAGGTTGCCTACGATGCAACGCATATCCTCATGTGGTTTCTTCTCATTTGCTGCCTTGCCATCGGATGGTGGGAAGCGGCTTTGGTCATTGGCGGGCTTAAAGCCCTGGGTACTGGTCGCCGCGCTTCTCGCGCCGATTAGCGCCGCCTCAGAGACGCTGTACGACGCTGAAAGCGCCAAGCCCATAGAGAACTATGAAAAATTACTGATAACCGATTCTGAGGCCACTGAGGCAGCAGAAAACGGCATTTTTAGCTTTTGGCCTTGGAAACAAGAGGAACCCAGGCAACCACCAAAGGCGCAGCCTTATAAAATCCCAACACTCAGCGGGCAGGAACTGAACTTCAAGGCTAAACCGCCTGCGCTGGTTCAGGCACCCAACATCGACACCGATGCGGTGTATCAGTACATCCTCGATTGTTACCCCGCCCGCAGTCAGTGGAATCTCAATGTGGATCTGCGCGCTCAGCTGGCTAAATACGGACAGGAAACCAATATCCTCAGCAGCGCCGGTGCCGGCACTTCCGAACTCGGCAGCAATTACGTGGCAATCGTTGCCAGCATGCCGCTGTACTCCAACAAAGAACTTAACCGCGAAAAAGAACGCGAAGCCATGCGACGCCAAACCACCGCCACCATCGTCGCCGACTTCGTGGCCGCCATCGCAAACCGCAACCTCGCCACACGGGAAGTGGCGCTTTATCGGAGCATGGAGACTCGCTCCGCCTTACGCGTCCAGCAAGGTATTTCTGAGGCCAAGGAGCAAATGACCTACCTCGAAAAGATCGCACAAAGTCGCCGCGACCTTACCAAACAGGAAGCAAAGATCACCGAAACCCGCCTTAAACTCTCCGGACTGTGCGACCCGCTCAATGCCAAAACCATCAACACCTGGCTTAAAAACATTTCAGCAGTGCCACAAAAGGAACTCACCCCGCGATGAAATGGATTAATCACATCGCCATCGCTGGCGCGACCACCGCTGTTATTAACCCGGTACTCGTGCCGGTCGCAATTCTTGGTTCTACTGCTCCGGATTGGTTGGAATGGGTAATCAAGGCCACTACCGGCCAGGACGTAAAACACCGGGGCGTCACCCATTACGTGTTGGGCTGGTTTATCGCCCTACTGTTTGCGCTGTTGCTGTGGGATTTCCACGGCATCCTGGCCGCGTTCTTCTGGGGCGGGCTTACGCATGTACTCGCCGATTCCATGACTGTCAGCGGTGTACCTTTCGCACCTAACTCAGAGCGACGCTTTCACCTGTTTGGGGGACGGCTGCGCACAGGTGAGGCTGGAGAGTATGCGATTGCATGGGGTATTGTGGCAGTGTGTGCGGTGGCTATGCAGTTACTGCACACCAGCACCGATTGGTACCCATTCTTTTACGATTGGGCCGGGTTATATGAGGAAGGGTTGATTGATGGTAAGGAGTGGAAAGATAACCGGTTTCGCTTTTTCTAAACCTTTCGGTTGGCACGATCTGACAGCGCGGGCAGTGCTTGCCCGAATAGTATGCTATCCATTGCGCATGAAAACCGCTTTTGGGAACCTTTCAGATTGGTGTGATGTTTGGGATAAAAACGATTTCAGGTGTTGAGCTTTTTAAGCCCTTTTTCTTCAAAGAGCTTTGATAATCCGTCTACTGCCAGCCGTTGAATGCTAACGCCTTCGGATAGCGCCAACTGGTGTACACGTTGCCAGTCATCGCGTGACAGTCGTACTGTTAATGCAACTACATCACCCTTACCGCGCTGTTTCTCTCTGGGTTTACTTTCCTGTGTTTCACTCTGCTGTGTGGTCTGGCTGCTTTGCTTGGTGAACTGCGCCAGCCCTGTTTTCTTCTTTGTCATTGCATTTCTCCTTTCAGCCATTGCCATAAAGCGCGTATTTCAGCAGCTGCTTTACCATCGCTTTCAAATTCGGTTACTGCCCTACCTGATGCTACCGCACGCGAGAATGCGCGTCTCTCTGTGATGTCGGTAGGTGCTACAGGTAAGCCATAGGTTTTTAACAGCTCGCGTGTTTCGGTTATCTCTGGTGATCTAAAGGGACAAGCTGAAAGCACAAACACGGTTTTGGTGTTGGCTGCTTTGGCAATCTCTACTGCGTTGCCTACTGCGGCTATATCAAACGCTGACGGTCTGACTGGGATAGCAATCAAGTCTACCTTAGCCGCGATAATGGAGGCCTCAGGCGCGGCGTGTGGTGCGGTATCGACTATGGCTAGTGTCATTGCTTCGCCTTCAGCAGCTGCGAATACTTTTTGTATTTCGTTAGCGTTGATGGCGGCTACCGGTGGTATATCCGTGGTGCGTGCTTCTGCCCAGGTCATTGCACTTTGTTGCGGGTCGGTATCAATGACGACAACGCTTTCCCCACTTTCCTGCGCGGTAACTGCGGTATGCACTGCCAGCGTGGTTTTACCGCTGCCGCCTTTCTGGCTAAGGAATGCGATTGATTTCATAAGGGTGACTGTGACGTTATGAAGTAATGACGCAGATCAGTATAGCGGTGTGGACTTACACGTTGAAAGTTTTAATGATCAGGTCTGCAATGCACTCCGAATAAATTGCGTGAATTTTAGGCTTTGGTGTTAAATAGGAAGTTTTTGCTGTTGCCCCCAGTTCCTTTTAAAAGATCTTTTATAAACTTTTAAAAGATCTTTTTAGGGCTTGTGGCGCAACGCTTGAAACCCTTATCCAGTAAGCATCTCAAGCGTTCATAAATTTCCTAAATAGGAAGTTTTTGCTGTCTAAATAGGAAGTTTTTGCTGCTTAATGGGAAGTTTTTGCTGTCTAAATAGGAAGTTTTTGCTGTCTTGTCCACAGGCAAAGGCCAATAATAGGAATTCAAAATTGCTTTCCTATTAACTTAATGGGAAAATATTCTTAATTCCCCATTAAGGATTTTTCATCTATGTCTGACCCCATCGGCTGGATAGAAAAGAAAGCTGAAGAAGCTAAACTCAAACTGGAACAGCAGGAGAAACAGACAGTCCCGGAAGACATCAGCAGAATTCTGGGGCAGGAATTAACCGTTAGCATGAGCAACTCACTCGTTCGCGCCGCGCATGGCCTCAACCTGGTAGAAAAGCGCTTAGTCACCTATGCGATGGCAAAGGCTGAGTCACTGAAAGGTAATCAGGTGTCACTGCGCATCTCGGCCAAGGAATATGCCCGGGAATTTAGCGTGGATCTGGACAGCTCGTACCGTGAACTGAAGAAAGCCACAGACCGTCTATTCTCGCGCTATTTTAGTCTGGTGGTGGACACCCCTACCGGCGAAGAAATTCATAAGGTGCATTGGGTATCCAGCGCCAAATACCACAAAGGCGACGGCTGGGTTGAAATCAACTTCTCGCAGGAAGCCACGCCCTATATCTTGCTACTCAACGGTAAATACACCACCTACAAACTGAAAATGGCCTCATCCCTGCGCTCTTACTATTCGTGGCGCTTGCTCGAACTCCTCATGCAATGGAAGACTACCAAACAGCTATACATCACCCTTGAAGACTTCCGCCACGCGCTCGGCATTCCAGCCAGCTACCTGTACAAAGACATTCGCGTTAACTGCATCGAGAAAGCCATCAAAGAGCTACACGAAAAAGACCGCCTCGTGATCGAATGGGAACCCATCAAGAAAGGCCGCGCCGTCAAGGCGCTTAAATTCACCTGGAAGCAAGACGAACAATACCCGCTGTTGCTTGATTAGCACCGTACCTACAGCGTACCGGTATAGCTAAAGTGACGTCATGACGCTATACTATTTGACGTAATGGCGTCATTCATTCAAAACGCCATTACGTCATAATTGATAGTTAACACCTATCCCGGCGCTACCAACACCGGGACAGGCCACACAACCCAATCTCGACCAAAGAGGCATTGAGTTATGCAGGAAAACAGCATACAGAACCCAGCGGGTGCAGCAACTGCCCCCGAATCATTAACACTCTTTCCATTGAACGGCGATAACTTTGAAACCGTGGCTTATTTGCCAGAACAGGCAGATTTAGCCGCCTGGGCGGAGGCGCGTGATTTGGTGATTGATTGCCAGGTCGCGCTGGCTGCATTTGAAGTTGAACCGCCCGATTGATAGCGTACCGGTACGCCATGGCGTCATGAATTCAGTCATTCATGACGCTAATTTCCGCATTAAGATTAGTAGAATCCTTTGCACTCTCAACAACAGTTTGTTTACCTGCATATATATATTCAACTGTTCCAAGTAGCACAAGACCACCTACCATAAGCAAGAATATGATAGTCATGACCAAAACGGGAGTATCATTTGCCATTAAATTCTCCAAAAAGGGCGTAGAAGAGCCCATACAAAACGATAACAGCACATAGTCCACCAATACCGGCTAAAATCATTCCAATTCCTTTTGCAGTATTGATTATCAAATTATCAAAAAGCTCTTGCTTATAGTTCTTTGTTTTATTCATAGGTCAGACTCTACTTCGTCTTGTTCTAAAATAGCTAATAGGACAGTATAAGGTTGGTAACTCAACTAAAAGCCACAGCCCTGACACTCTGCATGTTTAACAATGGCTCATAACATAGCTCACAATTTCTAAGGCTAGCTTGGGCTACAGGAGGTGGCTTGCAAGTCGCTGCTAACAAATCTGGCATACGCCACAAGAACACAACCAAAACCAACACAACAAGAAAAGATGCATAGCGCCATGCGCTCACCCGACTGAACGTGTGTATAACCCACGCGAAAATTTTGATACCATCAGACATAGCTGATACCTCTCTGGTAGATGCTTAATAACAAGCCCCTTTTTGATTTGACGGTCGAGAGGGGCTTTTAAATAAATTCGTTAGTTAAAATAAATATAAACTAAAATAAACAAGAAAAATGAACATATAGAAATTAAAGCTGAAAACACAAAAAATATATTTCCCAATAAAGGAGTAAAATATCTAATTGCATTCCTACTAATAGAGTTAGAATTTAATCTAGAAGTATCTCTGTTGGCAAGCAAGCTTATCATTTCTTTTTCTAATTGCATTTCTTTTTCTAATTTTATTTCAAACTCTCTTTCCCTTATTAACATATTTTCTTTTTTTATCAGCTCCTCAGTCGCCAATGAAATAAGCTCATATGCTAACAAGAACTTTTCATCCACACCATTTTTATCATGTTCATCTACAGGCTTTTTTACTGAATTTCGCTCATCATGTAAAAGAGTTATATTTGGATTTGCTGTAATTTCCATAGCTGTTAAGAAGCTGTCAATATCAATCGCATTAGATGTAAGTTCAAAAACCACATCATCAATAGGTGATCGAATTAATTCATCTAAGTCTTCATCAATAATATCTTCAAAATCATATGGATACTCGCCATCATACAGTGTATCTAGTTTAAGTATATTTTCATGTATTGAACTGATCATCAGAAATTACCTTGAGATATTTCATTGCCAAGAGAGAGAACTTCTTTCCTAAGCTTTTCAGCTTGATTAATCTCAACCCCTAGCTCCTCGGATAGACCTTTAGCCTCTGCAATTTTTTTCTCATATATTGCAATAGCCGTATCGGATAACTCTTTTCTATTATTAGATATATAACTAATTAAAAAATCACTTCTTTTTAGTATTCTTTTTATAGCAACCTTTTGAACATTGGCCTCTTTTATAGATATTCCTAGTTCATCTTTTATTTCAGAAGGATTTGATATTCCTTCTTTATACATAAGCTCAGCCAATCTAACCAAATCGCCTCTTTTACTTCCTATGTAGTCAATTAGAAATTCAATTTTACTTTTTATTTCTATATTTTCATCAGGAGAGTAATTTTTCACATGAGAAAACATTATCTCATCTAAGTCATCTCTTCTATCTACTTTATTTGCTTCATAGGATCTATACGAGTTACTGATATTACTTTTAATGCATCCAGCTAAATGAACAAATAAATCAGGTGTTTTTTCTATATTCCACTCTCTCTCTCCGCTTAATGTCTTTACAACGGCAGTATGCACTAAGTCTTCAGCATTAAGAAAGTTGATAGATAAATTACTATCTTTAAATTTATTTAATTTTCTATGAGCATATGCCAATGCTTTAAGATAAACATCTTTGTTCAAGTAAGATTCAACTTTATTCATGACATTGACCAACCGTGTTAAAAAGATTTGAACTAACTAAGTACTTAAACTTCATATTTTCGCCGTTCGCCTTAAAAAATTTCTCACATGATACGTAGCTGCTCAGCACAAGCTCGCTGAAAACACTTGCTAGAAAAGTTCGAGAAAAAAAAGAAGGGGCACACAATGAGAAGACAGCTTGAAGAAAATTTTCTAGCTGTGATGATTTTCTGGTTTTGAATAGCATGTACATAGTGAGAAGTAACCATTTTTTGGAAACTTATGAGCTAGCCCACAAAAAAAGCGTTAAAAAACAAACGCTTTTGAGGAAACTATCCCCATAAAGCTTCTCTAAATCGAAATAAGCCATGTGATGTCTCTTACCAGGAACACGTCACATGGTTTTTTATTGTGCATGAAAAATACATCATGTCAATAGGCTCCACGCCACTATCTAACTTCCTCCATCACCTTATCTAGTGCTTCTCAGCACGATCTCTTTGTTTATGTCTAGAACAAACCATCCTTAAAGCTAAACGTTTGAAACCCCCAAATTTGGTTTAATTACACCTTTATCCGTCCATAAAAATCATTTTATGGTTTAAATCAAATTCCAGACACTCAACAAAGGATAGAGTGTTATCCATCTTCCTTAGCCAAGCGCCACTCCCACACCTGGCTTATCAGTTTTTTAGCCGCCAGTGCTTCAATCGCATACACTCGTGCATACTGACTAATTCGGTTCCCACCCGGTACATTCTCACCCAGCTTGTCATGCAGCGTTTTTTCCAGCCAATCCCTGACCAATGCGTGAGCCTCCGGTGCATCCGGCAACACCCCCAGCTTAACCGCTAGCAATTCGGATACAATATTATCCACTGTGATTGTAGTCCGACGCCCTCTAAAGTGAATGTGATAACGCTTTTGGACACTCATAATATAACTCCCATGTTTTGGATATTATTATATCCTTAGTGGCTTGCAAAAGAAACAAAGCCTCTATACCTGTTGCCATATTCAGCTCATACTCCCCTCACTCGCTATTGAAAACGCAACTTATGAACATAGACAATTATCTCAAAAAACTTCCCAACAAACGCAAGCTCAGCACAGTAAAAGAAAAAATACTGAGGCGGCTATGGGGCAAGGAAAGAGACGCCTTTCCAAAGCCCTGGGTTTCCTCAGCTGAACTACTAGCCCTCACCGATCAAAAATACTTTGACCGCCGCGCCAGAGAACTGCGCGATCAAATGGGTTGCGACCTGGAAAGCATGTATATCGAAGATTTCGCCGGCCACGCTTGGCGCATCAGCTCACCCAACCTCAACGCTGTGCAGGATCGGAATTACTTAACCCAGTCACAGAAAAGCAAACTGTTTGAAGCCGCCGGGTTCGTGTGCAGCACCTGCGGTAAACAAGTTGCACCAGGCGTCAGAGGCCTACAAGCAGACCACAAAGTACCCTTGTCACGTGGCGGCGGGAATGAAATAGCGAACTGGCAACCCATGTGCAATAACTGCAACGTGGGCAAACGTCGTGCTTGTGAAGGTTGCGCATTAGACTGCAACACTTGTTCCTGGGCGTTTCCTGAAAAGTGTGGAATACCCACCATGGTATCTATTGGAGAAAAAACACTACGCCGCGTTGATGCCTATAGTAGCCAATCAGGGGAAAGCCGCGATAAGGTGATGGAAGACGCGGCTAACTACTACCTCGACGATCAGGAAGACAGTTAAGCCGCCTGCTTCAAGCTATCTGCTGCCGCCAGCGCATGAATAATCTGTTTACCCACCGCCTCGGCAACCGGCGGCGGAAAAGCATTTCCTATTTGTCGGTAAGCCGGCGTTTTCTTGCCGTGGAATGTCCACCAATCAGGAAAGCCCTGAATCCTAGCCGCCATTCTCACAGTCAACAGCGGCATATACTCGTAGCCTTCTTTATTTTTATAGCCAGTAAAATCAGCCTCAGGTGGCTCATTACCAATAAGGTTCCCATTAACGTGTAGTTCCTGCCATGCGCGCCTGGCTCTGGTTGGCCCAAGATCAGGCCCGCCGTGCTTTTTTGAACCACCCACCAACGTCGGCGCTATCTTGTTTGCCTTCGCTTTCCATTCTTCAGCATGCTTCCAACCACGTTCAGCCATCAGGTCATACAACGCTTCACCAACAGTAGGCGGAGTAATCTCATAATCTGGCCACGCAAAGAAATTTGCATACTCAGGACGCAGAGCCACTAAAACCACTCTTGGGCGTAACTGAGGCACACCAAACGATGATGCATTCAACAACTTCCAAAAAGACTGATACCCCATTTCTTCAAGCTGCGATTCGATACCCTCACGGTAAGCATCAAATTTAGCATCGAGAAGGCCCGAGACATTCTCCAACATAACGGCTTTAGGCTGTGTTTTTCTAACGATCTCTAGAGCAGAAGGGAACAGATCTCTTTCGTCGTCTTTGCCTAACTGTTTTCCGGCTTTTGAAAATGGAGGACAAGGCACACCACCCGCCACCAAATCAACGCCTTCATACCTATCCGCTTCATTGTTAGCGAACTCAGTGACACACCCCTGAAGAATCGAGTCCCAGCCTAACGAATGCACCACATTGTTATAGTTAAGCGTCTTACAAGCCGGCTCCTCTATCTCAATCAACAGCCGATGATGGAAACCCGCCAGATGCAGCCCCAAAGCCTGACCACCCGCACCAGCGCACAACTCAATCGACGTATATTGTTTTTCCATCTTTAATTAATCTCTTATGACGTTGTTCAAATGCCAGTAGAAATTAATATATCACTCTGACATCCAGCATATTAAATTATATTAAAAATCAATAACTTAATCCACAAAAACCTGATGTAAGGCACTGATTTTTATAGCAAAAAAACACTCCCTCTCTTTCCCCGTCAAGCGCCGATCCGTCGGTTTTTTAGCGCAGCTCCTGCGCCAAAAAAGTGGCGGGCGGCACTTGTACGGCTGCACTCAGTTTCTAAATCATTAGCGCGGGAGCGTGTCGGCTCACAGCCCCGACACGCTCATGTAAACCAAGCTTTTGCTTTTATCTTTGCGAGCGCAGCGCCAACCAAATCACGCCCCGCGTACCGCACCGGTTCCCGCTCAGCAACGCGGGCCGGGAGACAACCCCGCAGGACAAGACCAAAGCGGCGCAGGGAGTAAACACCGACAACCACCGCCACACCCCGCCGCTCTGGGCAGGCCGCGACCGCAGCGCGAAAACAAGCCGTGTTCCAACCGCGCCGCAGCTTCATCGCGGGGTAACGAGGGCGGAACGCTTACGGTTTGTTTTCACGCGGAGAGAGCGACCGGCCCGACACCCTACCCAGGCACTTAAAGGCCGCCGCCACGACCACAACGCTTCCCGCGAAGGGCGCACAGCGCCACCGCCGGGAGAGCTAAGCGCAGCGACCGCGAAGCGACCACAAAGGGAGGCGCACACAATCTATCCGACAGCCACCACCATCACCCGCCGACATTGCGCAGAGCCGCGACCAAACGAGCGACGCCACCGGAGCCGTTACCGCAGCGGCGGACTTAGGCCGCGTTTCGCCTGTTCCGCTTGCTTTTTAGCGGGACAAGCAAGGCGAAACAAGCCAGCGGCTTTAGTCCGACGCGGAGGGAACGAGCGCAGGCGGCAGAGCGAGAGCGGGCGCGGATCGGAGCAATACCGGACTATCCGGCTAGGGCGCACCGTTGGCGCTGTTCTTGCTCGCGTATAGGGTGGAGCTTGCGGAACCTTATTAAGCAGGCAAGAACCGGGACAATGTGCGCATCACGCATGGGGAAATTTTACATAATTCCTTTATGCGCATGGTACGGGGTCAGAACGCCGGGGCCGTGCGCATAATACGGCGTTATGTAACTTTTCCCCATTCCTTAGCGTTCCAGAGCGGTACCAAGCACACCGGCGCACTAGATCAGCACAGCATAGCCCTGGCATCCGGCTTGCTTTGTCAGGGGCAAACACTTTGGATATAAAAATATCCGTTTACGCCTGACAAGAATGCAAGCCGGATGCCAGGGCGGGTTAACTACACCACTACGGCAAAGCCTCCCAGGCACGGCAACTGCCATGCTCTGCAACCTAATGGCCAAGTACACTCAACAAAACCGTACAGCAAGCACAGCGCCTGAAGCAGGACGTATCCCATTAACAAACAGCAATACCCTGCCAACCCCAAAAACAAAAGCATTAGAGCCAGCACCAAAACAGCAGGAACAGCAGGAACAGCAGGAACAGCAGCAGGATGCTACAACGGCATATTTAATAAACACTATGGTTACGCGGTGCGGTTTGGGCTTTTAGCCGGTGGAGCGCAGCGGAACCGGTTTAAAGCCCAAACCGTGCAAGCGTCACCGCTTTTCATTCCGTTCCGGTTTTCTTTTGGCAGCGCCAGAAGATAGCCGGGACGGAATGTTGATGAACGCTGGCTTGTGTGGAGCTTGCAGAACAGAAGCCTTCCTAACCTGCTATAACAAGCTGCGTCGGGGCTTGCAGCCTTATGCGCGTAATCCGGATTATGCTACTTTCGGACATTCATTCCTTAACGACTTATAGAGCGAAAACTTCATTTTCAATACTTTGAAAACATCAATTTTTGATGTATAATTGATATGGTTTCATTTTGGAAAATTTTAGGGAAGTTAGCAGGAGCTAACGGGGTATTGAGACTTAGATGTCTATGATCAGAGAATAGACTCTTAACATCAGCCACCCTTATTCCCTCTTTCATGGGATGAGTATGCGTATTCTCACAAAGCAGTAAGGCTACTAACTTAAAAAAATTCCAAGTTAGTAGCCTTATCAAGATTTAAATGACATTTTTACAAAAAATTTATATAAGGCACAACGAACGATGAAGAACAAGGAAGCTTTAGGTTTCTACTCTCTGATTGGTTTTCAAAGTTGGCAGTTGTCCTTAGTCCTAAAAAGACTGAGGCATTCTGACAACTTTAAAAACCACCAAAAGAAGGATACACCTTCTACCTAATTTGGTTTTGAGTTGCGTGGAATCCTCAGGTTTTATGTGAGGTTATCATGAAATTTGAGATTAGGCGTAAACCGAATGACATTAATGTTATTCAATTTGAAATTACTGATTCAAAAAGAACTGGGATTTGGAAGCATTGGAAAATTATTGCCATCACTGCAATCGCTTCCTGTGTGTTAACGGGATTTGCAATAGCTGCCTTTTACCATTATGGATTAGGCAATCTCGAAATCCAGGTTAAGAATGAACGTTCAACAGAACTCATTCTAAGGAGTAAAGATGGCCAAAAAAGATACAGTCCGGGTACAGATGGAGTTACCTCCACCATCCATAGAGCGACTGAAAACGCTGAAGGAAAAAACTGAAGCAGCTTCATACGCAGAAGTCACGAAAAACGCTTACCGCCTGTATGACATGTTAATTGAAGAGTATGAGAAAGGCGGCTCTTTGATGCTTCGGAATTCATCTGGAGAAACGAAGGAACTGCGGATTTTCTTATAAATACTAACCCGCCAATCAACGGCGGGTTTAAATCACCAACATTCCTCCTATCAATTTAAAATAAAGGGACGTTTTCGCTGCCCCTTTGCATTCAATGCTTGTGGGTTGTTTTACGCGGTAAACGCGCAATTATGCCCGCAATAGGCTTTTGCTGAACAAAGCCTAGTACAGTACCACGACTTAAATCTCCCCAGCATGGCAGGCCTTTAGTACACTGGTTTGACGATCCGGTATGCCTTGTTAAACCTTCCAGCAGCTCCAGCAGTCAATCAAGTCGTACACTGCCCGTTGTTCACCAGTGCCTGTCGACCCTTGAAAAACCACTTAACTGAATACACTTATGGATACAAAAATATCCATAGCAATTGATGAGCCTGCACTTATAAGACTTTATACCTCCACCTTGCGCCGCTCAATCCACTCATAAAGCGTACTAGGTGAGCAATCCACCAGCTTACAAATAGCTCGCTTACTGATTCCCAACTCTAAATACTTGCGGATCTCCGCACTGCGTTTATCCAATTTCACCCGCTTAGCCTTCCCCTTTGGCCGACCCAAAACCATGCCCTCAGCCTTACGTTTAGCCAGTGCTTCCTTGGTGCGCATTGAGATAAATTCTCGCTCAATTTCCGCCGCCAAACCCAAAACCGTAGCGGTAATTTTAGAGTTCAGCGAGTCATCAAACACCATCTTCTGCTTCACAATATGCACGGTAAATTCATGCGCTGCGCAGTGTTCCAACATCTCTAAAATTTGCAGTACAGAGCGTGCCATTCTGGAAACCTCAGCAAACAAAATGGTGTCCCCTGGCTGCATGGTTTTAGTCAGCAGTTCACCGGCTTTCCTTTCCTTCCAGTTGGTCTTCCCTGAGGCGCTATCCTCAACAAATTGCAGGTTTCCCAAGCTGTGCGTATTCGCATATTCCAGTATGCCGTGGCGCTGGTTGTCCACGTCTTGCTGATCGGTACTGACTCGCAGGTAGGCATAAACTCCCATCCGTGAAACATCCCTCTAATGTTCAATAAATACACAATTTATCATACTTCATAAGCGTTTGTTTTTTAAAGTATGAAAAAAAGTTACAAAAAACCGTCCTTTATTTTCGACAAAATTGCTGCTTGATTTTTAAGCAAAACTCTTTTAAATTAGTTCCCCCTTCTGCTTCGCTCAATTCCGTTTGAATGGAGTCCAGTAAAAACAACAATTTGCCGGACTCACCCAGGGCAAACAGCGGAAAAAAATTCACCCTGGGAACATGGTCAGTGCGATGGGCTGACGAAACGACAAAAAGGATTAGAATCCAACGTGGAGTATTTAAAAATACGGCGCACTAAGAATCAGGTGCGTGCGGACGGTTCGCGCTTTGCCGTTCCATTACTCGTCACCAAAACTAAAAAGTACGGCAAAGTCACCAGTGAGCAGGTCATCTCCAAGAAAAAACCAATCCTCGTCACCGGCGCACACGACTCCGGAAAAACGCGCTGGCTGACTCGCCTGCATGAGAACGCTACCGAGATTTGGGGCGCAAAAATCAAAGCCACTCCAATCTTCCTCGATACCCTCAGCCCAGTAGGTGAATGGCACGATAATCCCGCCGTCAGTGAATGGTGGGATGAGGAACAAAAGAAAATTCCCCTCGACGAGCGTGAACCCTGGAAAAAACTCAAACAATACGCCCGTTCTAACGCACTGGTTGATTATTGCAAAGCCAAAAAACCGGTGCTGTTCATCGACGATGCGCACAAGCTCACCGGCAGGAAATTACAAATAGCACGTCAATGCGCGATGGCTACGCGCCTGACCGTGGTAGCGACCTCAGAAGAACAACGCTTACCCCCGAATCTGCGCCCGGTGTTACTGCGGCGCGATCCCCAGATTTTTAGACTTGATTCAGAGGTTGCCTACGATGCAACGCATATCCTCATGTGGTTTCTTCTCATTTGCTGCCTTGCCATCGGATGGTGGGAAGCGGCTTTGGTCATTGGCGGGCTTAAAGCCCTGGGTACTGGTCGCCGCGCTTCTCGCGCCGATTAGCGCCGCCTCAGAGACGCTGTACGACGCTGAAAGCGCCAAGCCCATAGAGAACTATGAAAAATTACTGATAACCGATTCTGAGGCCACTGAGGCAGCAGAAAACGGCATTTTTAGCTTTTGGCCTTGGAAACAAGAGGAACCCAGGCAACCACCAAAGGCGCAGCCTTATAAAATCCCAACACTCAGCGGGCAGGAACTGAACTTCAAGGCTAAACCGCCTGCGCTGGTTCAGGCACCCAACATCGACACCGATGCGGTGTATCAGTACATCCTCGATTGTTACCCCGCCCGCAGTCAGTGGAATCTCAATGTGGATCTGCGCGCTCAGCTGGCTAAATACGGACAGGAAACCAATATCCTCAGCAGCGCCGGTGCCGGCACTTCCGAACTCGGCAGCAATTACGTGGCAATCGTTGCCAGCATGCCGCTGTACTCCAACAAAGAACTTAACCGCGAAAAAGAACGCGAAGCCATGCGACGCCAAACCACCGCCACCATCGTCGCCGACTTCGTGGCCGCCATCGCAAACCGCAACCTCGCCACACGGGAAGTGGCGCTTTATCGGAGCATGGAGACTCGCTCCGCCTTACGCGTCCAGCAAGGTATTTCTGAGGCCAAGGAGCAAATGACCTACCTCGAAAAGATCGCACAAAGTCGCCGCGACCTTACCAAACAGGAAGCAAAGATCACCGAAACCCGCCTTAAACTCTCCGGACTGTGCGACCCGCTCAATGCCAAAACCATCAACACCTGGCTTAAAAACATTTCAGCAGTGCCACAAAAGGAACTCACCCCGCGATGAAATGGATTAATCACATCGCCATCGCTGGCGCGACCACCGCTGTTATTAACCCGGTACTCGTGCCGGTCGCAATTCTTGGTTCTACTGCTCCGGATTGGTTGGAATGGGTAATCAAGGCCACTACCGGCCAGGACGTAAAACACCGGGGCGTCACCCATTACGTGTTGGGCTGGTTTATCGCCCTACTGTTTGCGCTGTTGCTGTGGGATTTCCACGGCATCCTGGCCGCGTTCTTCTGGGGCGGGCTTACGCATGTACTCGCCGATTCCATGACTGTCAGCGGTGTACCTTTCGCACCTAACTCAGAGCGACGCTTTCACCTGTTTGGGGGACGGCTGCGCACAGGTGAGGCTGGAGAGTATGCGATTGCATGGGGTATTGTGGCAGTGTGTGCGGTGGCTATGCAGTTACTGCACACCAGCACCGATTGGTACCCATTCTTTTACGATTGGGCCGGGTTATATGAGGAAGGGTTGATTGATGGTAAGGAGTGGAAAGATAACCGGTTTCGCTTTTTCTAAACCTTTCGGTTGGCACGATCTGACAGCGCGGGCAGTGCTTGCCCGAATAGTATGCTATCCATTGCGCATGAAAACCGCTTTTGGGAACCTTTCAGATTGGTGTGATGTTTGGGATAAAAACGATTTCAGGTGTTGAGCTTTTTAAGCCCTTTTTCTTCAAAGAGCTTTGATAATCCGTCTACTGCCAGCCGTTGAATGCTAACGCCTTCGGATAGCGCCAACTGGTGTACACGTTGCCAGTCATCGCGTGACAGTCGTACTGTTAATGCAACTACATCACCCTTACCGCGCTGTTTCTCTCTGGGTTTACTTTCCTGTGTTTCACTCTGCTGTGTGGTCTGGCTGCTTTGCTTGGTGAACTGCGCCAGCCCTGTTTTCTTCTTTGTCATTGCATTTCTCCTTTCAGCCATTGCCATAAAGCGCGTATTTCAGCAGCTGCTTTACCATCGCTTTCAAATTCGGTTACTGCCCTACCTGATGCTACCGCACGCGAGAATGCGCGTCTCTCTGTGATGTCGGTAGGTGCTACAGGTAAGCCATAGGTTTTTAACAGCTCGCGTGTTTCGGTTATCTCTGGTGATCTAAAGGGACAAGCTGAAAGCACAAACACGGTTTTGGTGTTGGCTGCTTTGGCAATCTCTACTGCGTTGCCTACTGCGGCTATATCAAACGCTGACGGTCTGACTGGGATAGCAATCAAGTCTACCTTAGCCGCGATAATGGAGGCCTCAGGCGCGGCGTGTGGTGCGGTATCGACTATGGCTAGTGTCATTGCTTCGCCTTCAGCAGCTGCGAATACTTTTTGTATTTCGTTAGCGTTGATGGCGGCTACCGGTGGTATATCCGTGGTGCGTGCTTCTGCCCAGGTCATTGCACTTTGTTGCGGGTCGGTATCAATGACGACAACGCTTTCCCCACTTTCCTGCGCGGTAACTGCGGTATGCACTGCCAGCGTGGTTTTACCGCTGCCGCCTTTCTGGCTAAGGAATGCGATTGATTTCATAAGGGTGACTGTGACGTTATGAAGTAATGACGCAGATCAGTATAGCGGTGTGGACTTACACGTTGAAAGTTTTAATGATCAGGTCTGCAATGCACTCCGAATAAATTGCGTGAATTTTAGGCTTTGGTGTTAAATAGGAAGTTTTTGCTGTTGCCCCCAGTTCCTTTTAAAAGATCTTTTATAAACTTTTAAAAGATCTTTTTAGGGCTTGTGGCGCAACGCTTGAAACCCTTATCCAGTAAGCATCTCAAGCGTTCATAAATTTCCTAAATAGGAAGTTTTTGCTGTCTAAATAGGAAGTTTTTGCTGCTTAATGGGAAGTTTTTGCTGTCTAAATAGGAAGTTTTTGCTGTCTTGTCCACAGGCAAAGGCCAATAATAGGAATTCAAAATTGCTTTCCTATTAACTTAATGGGAAAATATTCTTAATTCCCCATTAAGGATTTTTCATCTATGTCTGACCCCATCGGCTGGATAGAAAAGAAAGCTGAAGAAGCTAAACTCAAACTGGAACAGCAGGAGAAACAGACAGTCCCGGAAGACATCAGCAGAATTCTGGGGCAGGAATTAACCGTTAGCATGAGCAACTCACTCGTTCGCGCCGCGCATGGCCTCAACCTGGTAGAAAAGCGCTTAGTCACCTATGCGATGGCAAAGGCTGAGTCACTGAAAGGTAATCAGGTGTCACTGCGCATCTCGGCCAAGGAATATGCCCGGGAATTTAGCGTGGATCTGGACAGCTCGTACCGTGAACTGAAGAAAGCCACAGACCGTCTATTCTCGCGCTATTTTAGTCTGGTGGTGGACACCCCTACCGGCGAAGAAATTCATAAGGTGCATTGGGTATCCAGCGCCAAATACCACAAAGGCGACGGCTGGGTTGAAATCAACTTCTCGCAGGAAGCCACGCCCTATATCTTGCTACTCAACGGTAAATACACCACCTACAAACTGAAAATGGCCTCATCCCTGCGCTCTTACTATTCGTGGCGCTTGCTCGAACTCCTCATGCAATGGAAGACTACCAAACAGCTATACATCACCCTTGAAGACTTCCGCCACGCGCTCGGCATTCCAGCCAGCTACCTGTACAAAGACATTCGCGTTAACTGCATCGAGAAAGCCATCAAAGAGCTACACGAAAAAGACCGCCTCGTGATCGAATGGGAACCCATCAAGAAAGGCCGCGCCGTCAAGGCGCTTAAATTCACCTGGAAGCAAGACGAACAATACCCGCTGTTGCTTGATTAGCACCGTACCTACAGCGTACCGGTATAGCTAAAGTGACGTCATGACGCTATACTATTTGACGTAATGGCGTCATTCATTCAAAACGCCATTACGTCATAATTGATAGTTAACACCTATCCCGGCGCTACCAACACCGGGACAGGCCACACAACCCAATCTCGACCAAAGAGGCATTGAGTTATGCAGGAAAACAGCATACAGAACCCAGCGGGTGCAGCAACTGCCCCCGAATCATTAACACTCTTTCCATTGAACGGCGATAACTTTGAAACCGTGGCTTATTTGCCAGAACAGGCAGATTTAGCCGCCTGGGCGGAGGCGCGTGATTTGGTGATTGATTGCCAGGTCGCGCTGGCTGCATTTGAAGTTGAACCGCCCGATTGATAGCGTACCGGTACGCCATGGCGTCATGAATTCAGTCATTCATGACGCTAATTTCCGCATTAAGATTAGTAGAATCCTTTGCACTCTCAACAACAGTTTGTTTACCTGCATATATATATTCAACTGTTCCAAGTAGCACAAGACCACCTACCATAAGCAAGAATATGATAGTCATGACCAAAACGGGAGTATCATTTGCCATTAAATTCTCCAAAAAGGGCGTAGAAGAGCCCATACAAAACGATAACAGCACATAGTCCACCAATACCGGCTAAAATCATTCCAATTCCTTTTGCAGTATTGATTATCAAATTATCAAAAAGCTCTTGCTTATAGTTCTTTGTTTTATTCATAGGTCAGACTCTACTTCGTCTTGTTCTAAAATAGCTAATAGGACAGTATAAGGTTGGTAACTCAACTAAAAGCCACAGCCCTGACACTCTGCATGTTTAACAATGGCTCATAACATAGCTCACAATTTCTAAGGCTAGCTTGGGCTACAGGAGGTGGCTTGCAAGTCGCTGCTAACAAATCTGGCATACGCCACAAGAACACAACCAAAACCAACACAACAAGAAAAGATGCATAGCGCCATGCGCTCACCCGACTGAACGTGTGTATAACCCACGCGAAAATTTTGATACCATCAGACATAGCTGATACCTCTCTGGTAGATGCTTAATAACAAGCCCCTTTTTGATTTGACGGTCGAGAGGGGCTTTTAAATAAATTCGTTAGTTAAAATAAATATAAACTAAAATAAACAAGAAAAATGAACATATAGAAATTAAAGCTGAAAACACAAAAAATATATTTCCCAATAAAGGAGTAAAATATCTAATTGCATTCCTACTAATAGAGTTAGAATTTAATCTAGAAGTATCTCTGTTGGCAAGCAAGCTTATCATTTCTTTTTCTAATTGCATTTCTTTTTCTAATTTTATTTCAAACTCTCTTTCCCTTATTAACATATTTTCTTTTTTTATCAGCTCCTCAGTCGCCAATGAAATAAGCTCATATGCTAACAAGAACTTTTCATCCACACCATTTTTATCATGTTCATCTACAGGCTTTTTTACTGAATTTCGCTCATCATGTAAAAGAGTTATATTTGGATTTGCTGTAATTTCCATAGCTGTTAAGAAGCTGTCAATATCAATCGCATTAGATGTAAGTTCAAAAACCACATCATCAATAGGTGATCGAATTAATTCATCTAAGTCTTCATCAATAATATCTTCAAAATCATATGGATACTCGCCATCATACAGTGTATCTAGTTTAAGTATATTTTCATGTATTGAACTGATCATCAGAAATTACCTTGAGATATTTCATTGCCAAGAGAGAGAACTTCTTTCCTAAGCTTTTCAGCTTGATTAATCTCAACCCCTAGCTCCTCGGATAGACCTTTAGCCTCTGCAATTTTTTTCTCATATATTGCAATAGCCGTATCGGATAACTCTTTTCTATTATTAGATATATAACTAATTAAAAAATCACTTCTTTTTAGTATTCTTTTTATAGCAACCTTTTGAACATTGGCCTCTTTTATAGATATTCCTAGTTCATCTTTTATTTCAGAAGGATTTGATATTCCTTCTTTATACATAAGCTCAGCCAATCTAACCAAATCGCCTCTTTTACTTCCTATGTAGTCAATTAGAAATTCAATTTTACTTTTTATTTCTATATTTTCATCAGGAGAGTAATTTTTCACATGAGAAAACATTATCTCAT
>CAXIUT010000293.1:0-19920 GCA_964035545.1 Bugula neritina | reverse complement strand
CCCAACCCCAACCCCAACCCCAACCCCAACCCCAACCCCAACCCCAACCCCAACCCCAACCCCCAACCCCAACCCCTTTTATTTCCTATAAATATGAATTCTCATTCGATTAAAACGCGACTCCTTTAAAGTCTGTGATTTTTCTTTGATCATTGAGTCATTAAATGAAGTATCGATTCTATCTAAGAAATCTGGGCCCATCGATTATATTCCCTCTAAATTACTTACATTAACTTTTCTTCTGGCCTCGTTTTTTTATCCATCTCTTATCGCCCAACCCCAACCCCAACCCCAACCCCAACCCCAACCCCAACCCCAACCCCAACCCCAACCCCAACCCCAACCCCAACCCCAACCCCAACCCCTATCTGGCATATTATAACTATCATCATCAGATATTATCATCATAGAAGTTGTATTAATATAAATAATCAAAAATATTAATATAATTACTTATTAAATCACACATATCCTTGCCAATTATCGAAAAAACCTCTTTTATGAAACTCTGCCTGACTTTCTTCATCTGATCACCCTTTAAATTCTCTATTTTTGATATTTTTTGTTTGATCTTATGTTGTTTGTTATAAATCTCCCTAAAATTGTCTTTAACCAACTCAAATTAGTGAATCATTAACTAAGTTTTATTCTATTGAGGTAAAATAGCCTTAATCAAACGACTTTGAGCTTTACTTTTATCAATTTTCTTCTTTAAATCATCGAAAACAGGTCGCATTCTTTTCAATATCAGAGGATCCAATTTATTTTATGACAACATCTGTGTGACTCCAATAGTCTCAGCTAAAACACCAGCAGATTCCTAATATATTTTTTTCTCTTAAATTAAACGATTAAGTGTTGTATGTGATCTGATTTATCCAGTTTTCATTTTGAGATATTCAGTTAAAGCTACAACCAAAAATGAATTTAAAAATACACCGAAAATAGCAATAATCATAGCTAACAGACGACCTATTTCAGTTATAGGTATATAATCTCCATACCCAATTGAAGTCATAGTTATAAAAGTATACCAAATACATGTAGTATAGTCTTAGAATCCTGTTTTGCTGATAAGATCAGGATTTAAATGGTAGAGATTCCCTTCAGTTACTCTAAACCCAAAAGCAAAGATGAACATAGTTACTAGTGAAAGAATAGTTGTGAAACCTAAAGGATATTCCTGCTGAATACATTTCAGAATAAAAAAAGTACTGTGTTAGATATTATTATAACTACATAATCTAATCGCTCGAGGAGAAGAATAGATTGTTAAAGCCACCAGAGAACGAAAAACTAAGTATATTTTACCCATCATCAAAACACTTAACATATCGTTCACAGAATACATGAAATGAACTCCTTTATTTTCATTTTACATTGAAAATTTAACTCCCTGAAAAAATGTAATAGGATGAGGTAAAATGAGAAGTATCTCAAGGAACAATTAGATGACTCTTCGACGATCTCTGATCACCTTCCAAAGACCACTTCGACAATCGCTCCTTTCATCTTTTCTCACATATATCATCCTCTGATCAATTTATAACTGTAATACTAGTATTTTCCTTAAAAAAGCCAATAAAACTAAAATAAATCAATACTTACTTAACATACATGTCGTACAACTGATGACAGTCATTAAATTAGAACTGATGTTCCCTTCAGGATAGTTCAAATCAGCCTCAATTTTCATCATTCCCAAGAAGATAACAAGTAAAGCAAGTACCAAAATATTCTTTTCAACTAATAAGATCTGGTGATGAGTGAAACGACTCACACGAGTATCTTCAATAGCTGAATACTTGTACATGTTATTTTTTTACGATGAAGAAGAAAATTATTTTCCTGATTTATCAGATGGGTTGACTTCTTAATAGTCTAAGCGAAATGCTCGTAATTAAGGGCGCAAAAGACTTGTTTAGACAGAACGACGAGTAGATTTGCTTACTATACGTTTCCCAATAGCCTTAAATTTCATTGATGTATTGTTATGTTCTATCTTCATCTAAATAATTCTAAATTTTATAATCGAAAGCTAAGCTGAGTTAATTCTTTTAAAAAACGATTTCACAACTCAAATATTCTAACTCTAAATTAACTAATGTATTAAATATTTGCCTAAATCACACAATCAAACCTCTATAATTGATCAAACAGGAGGCAAAGGACTACGACAAGTAGGACACTCCAACTTAACTTCAATCCACTGTGATAAACACTCCTCATGAAAATGATGCTTGCATGGAGTAGTCATCACTGGTACTTCTTGCTGTAAAGAACTATTCACTAAACTGTCATCCAAATCAGAAGCATTAATAGTTGTACGTGGTTCCTAGAAAATATTTTGCAAACATATTGTGCATTAACAATCTCTATTAGTGTCATCTTGCTTTAGTTTCTGTTTATAATTGAAGTAGTTTGGTTGAAATCGTTTGGGTACAAAAAACCTTGAACCTAATCTTGACTGTAAGTACAAAAGCACCACCTAACTAAGAATATAAATACTTCAAGGATATAAAGTGATAGAACTATTGAAATTAAGGTAATATTAGGACTCAAATGAAATCTATTCTAAGGACATAGTCTTTAATAGAATGGAATGAGCAATCTAGTTCCAATAAATCCAAAAATATAGAAAGAATTGAAACCAGGATTATTTCCCATTCGAACGTTATGTATAATCTGAGGAATCAAAATCATATTCCTCAAGATAATCATCCACTAATCATTACTAAAGAAGTATATAAGAGTTAGATATAAGAATAGTCCTAGGTCTAAATTAAAAACAAAGTACAAAATTGAATATAGAAAGATGTCAATTTTTTTCTCAATAACTGAGGATTTTCAATATTTCTAAGGTTATGACTTCTCCACACCAAAAATAACATTTTCATATCGAATATAATAAATAACACGATATAGGCCAAGGCAGGCATGATGAAAAACAAATAACCACTCTGAATATAACCATTTATATACCTCAGAACCCATGATATATTGAATATGACTCATAGTTTGAGAAAAGTCTTCAATATTGCATAAAGATAAAGTCAATAATGACATCTTCCCGCTAAAAACAAAGTTAGGAGCATCCATAATACGAACCAATACATATCCAGCATAAATTTGAATAGCCACCACAAAACTGATAAACAAACTGTATGTCAGCGTTGATAATATCTTCATTGGATGATATGTACCTGGTCATAGTACTGAAGGCTAGACTTAAACTCAAAATTAGTACCTGTCATATGGATATCAATCGAAACATCCTCGTAGTCTTCAGTATCCAAACCACTAAAGACAATACTCGTCGATACATGATCAACTTAATCTAATTTATTTAGCAATTACAAGTATCCTAGATGCGTTCTTTCCATATAGTAGTATAAGTAATATGATGATCAGTATTATTCCATTCACTACCATCACCAATATCGATTATTTCCTTGACCTCGATGAGAACCATCCGACCATCTTAATATCTTGGATCCATGACGAAGATATCGAGGCTATTGATCACATCTCGATTCGATTGACCATAGAAGAAGGCGACTAACCTGCCTTCTCGTCCTTCTAGATAGTCAAAAGTATTCTTTATCGTAACTGAAGTACCATCTCTTGAGATGTTTGGTAATCTCCAATATACTATCGAGCATTTATTATATCCACAGGAGCATTGTCACCCAGAAGAGGGACTGCAAACAAGAGGATCAAAATGAAAGAGGACATTAAGTAATTCTTATAGAGTTATTATTATATTATTAGCATTTTAAATAGGAATTTACATACTTTTTATCATTAATCTTATAAAATTTATAATTTCAAATATATTTCAATGAATATCAATCAACTAATTATTGTTTTAAAATTATTTTGGGTAATTTCTTCTAAAAAGCTGTTTTTTAAAAGAATAAGAGTTATTAATTAAGTTTGATGATATGATAATGAGTTTTAAATATAAATATAAACAATAAAATATTGGCAATGCTATAGTTATCAGATAATTAATACTTTCGAGCTTAAAAAACAAGAAAACAACATATATACAAACAAATGCTTGACTAGCAAATCAAATATAAACAATCATATAATGAACGTAAATAGCAACGTTCTGTTTCTCTGCCTCATAATTACTACAAAAAACCAATCTATAATTCTCCATAAATATCTCCATATCCAACGATAGAACCAGTTAGCCATCAAATCAACCAACCAAGTCAAAGGTATTACACATAGCGATAATAATTAGTCACATAAAAGTACATAAATACATGCGAATAAATAATCAACAACCTGAAAGACCTAAAATCAAAATACAAAGCTAAAATTCAAAATAATCAATCAAAATAACAATAAATAAAAATAAAAAAGCACTAAATAAATTATTTTCCTAAAAGTAATTATTTTTTCAAATCTACCCTACCTCAAACAATCACAAAAAGTAACATAAAATAATAAAAATAATAAGTCCAATACTAAAACACATAGAACTATTGATTTCTAAAACATAAATAATAAAAATAGTCGAAATATTAATAGTAGAAGTGATAAAAGTAGATATAAAAAGTTAAATAAAATTAATGATATAGAATTAAATAAAGATAATAATATGAAAGAAGCAAGTCATCCTCAAGGAATCAAATAAAAGGTTATAAAAAGTAGAAACATACAATATAAGACATCATAACAAGACAATACTAAAAGTAAATCAAAAGATCGTTCAAAATAACCTTAAATAAGAAATAAAAGTCAATAATAAGTAATAAATTAAATTGTTGATAAACAAAGTTGTGATATTGATACAGAAAATAGGCAAAAATCAATAAAATAAATAAAATAATAACTTTCAAAATGTATGGTACATTTAGATCAATATATTGATTTAAATAAATAAAAATAATAGCTATCAAATAATAATAAATCTAATTATTAACTAAAATAAATAGCTAAAGCATAATAAAATCATATAAATACTTCGAAATAAAAAGATATAAAATCACTTAAGTATTAAACTTTAATCAAATTAAGATATATAAATAAACAAAGTAAATAACTCACTAATACTGTTGAATCTAAACATAAATAAAAATATATTAGTCCCTCAAAATAATATAAAATCAATAATCTTCAATAGTAATCATTAAATTAATCATAAAATTAATTTTTTAAACATTCAAGAATATAAAAATAATAAAATAATAATCAATCAGAATTAACATAAAATATTATCGGTTAAAGATCTTCAAGAATTATTTCTCCATAACTTAATAATAAACATATTCAATAAATTTAGTCTTAACCCTTATAATAATCGTAATAAAATTAATTGAAATAAAACAAAAAACTTATAAAAGCTATTCTGGAAAGTATTAATCGTCAATAAGGTCAGAATGATTAGCTTTTATCTTGTATCAAATAACTCAGTTAATTTCTTAAAAATCAAAATTAACGCCTTCTTTAAATTAAAAATACTAATGAAGAAGATCATAAATAAACAAGTACTGGAAACACAAGAAGTATATCTTCATTTCAAGAAGGAAACACATCAAGAATACCTTCAAACAATAAAAATCTAACTGAAACTACAAATAAAAAGTAAGATAATCCATAAATATCCTAGTAAACATAAATAAAACAAACATTCGTAAAAAGATTAAAAAAAGCCAGAGCAAGAGGCAGTCTTCTTTCCGAAAAGATATAAAACTACTTAAAGACCCACTCAAAACCATTCTATCCAAACTTACCCTCCTCTAAATGATTTTATCAATAAGTATACATATAAATCATAAACCAACATTCTTACAATTAGTACACTGACACTTCTTCCCACAATGCTCTCCTCTCTGATAACATTCGCAATAGTTCTTCAAACACATAGATTTAGAACATTTACATCCTTTTTATTCAGGCTGTACAACTTAATCTCTCTATTCCAAATTATGACAGTCTACGCACTAGCAATCAGTTCCACACGCCAATCCCTTACCAAAACACTAACAATATTTTGACTGACATTTAGATTTAACACAGTGACAACCTCGTCTACGACTTGTACGATTGTTGGAAATAGTCAATTAATTCTGCAAACGTCCCTCATCTAAATCAGATACAAAATACAAATAGTTATAGAATTCAAATAATCCAAATGATAGGGCTTACTCTTATAGAACAGAATTTTATCGCTTGGCATCATCTATTTTTTTATGGTTGCATTATAGTTTTAAGGACAATACGATCTTTTAGGAGGAGTCAACTCCTACGATTTGACTCCAACAGATCTTGCCTTTTAAAGAGAGCTAGAGTAAGATTACTATTAATGCTCGATTAATTCTGAAAGATCCTTGGGCGCTAAATTTGCCATTATTAGTTTTTAACACCACGCGCACTTTGTATAAAACTATCTTAGTAAAAGAACATTAAATCAACATATATTATCTACTAAATATTATCAAAAATATCTCAATAAGAAGTCTATTGCTAATTAATCTTGATTGATTATTCTATTTACTTATTATTATCAACGCTATGCTCTCTCCCGCCTTATTCAAAGATCAAAAATATGCCAATTCTCAACTTCAATATTATTCGAATTATTCATTTCTAAACTATATTAAATATTATCGATATACTAATCAACAGTCAAGCCTACCTGATAAACTTTTATCCGGCATATAAAATATCTCTTATTTCCATCAAATCCTTCTTAATTGAATCTTTATAACTTATTGATTTTTTCTATTCTTTCTACTGAACTTTAGCCTTATCCAACGCCTTAGATGAATATATTCTAGTCAACTTCTTCTTCTCCCCTTTTTATTATTTGAATGTTTATTTTAACAGATGATTGCTCTCAGGATTGGGTTTTACTTCATCAGCTTTGTTTTCCTGTGCTTCATGACTAATTTATTCTACAAATTTCTAAAAATTTCCTGATTAAACATTTTCCATAAATCCTTCCCACCTTTTTTCTGCCCCTTACTGTCCCTAATACTTACCAACAATCGCAAGTATAAATCTTTTCGCTATTTAACAATCGACATTCTTCTGAAAGCTAATATTTTTTTTAACATTTCCTTTTGGACTATTTAATACGAAATCCATCGTCTTGAAATCGGCATCAAATGAAGTGGCTCTTAACAGTTTACTCTTATTTGATTTTAACTGAGTTATAAAAAGGTTACAGAAGAAAGAAAATTAATGCTAGTGTATTCGGATTATTGAGCCATTTAATTGAACTATTGCTATTTTTATTTTTATAATAATTGATGTAAAAAATAGCGATCTTTATCATTGCTTTACTAGCTATTTTTGCATAAACTAAACTACAGTCAGTTGTTGTTCTATTAGCTCCAGGAGCAAGGTTTCATACAAATGATCTGTATGATGGAAACCAGACAAAAACTCGATGGAATGATCTAACTCCTGTTGGATTAAGGCAACAGTAATCTCTAGGAAAGCTCTTCAAAAAGTATTATATCGACTAACTATCATTTCTACCTTCAACATTTAACAAAGAAAGGATTCAAATCATCACAACCACTCAAAACAAAACAATCCAAACATCACTTACAAATCTATATGGAATGTATCCACTAGGAAATGGACAAATTCTCAATCCAGCCTAACCGAAATACAGGATACCACCCTATCACTATAAAAATGATACAAATTAAGAACATTTTGCATTACCTAAAGGACAATTGATATCTACTGTTAGCTATAGTAGTGAACTTATCTAGTCATGTCCAAATGAAAAACAATAGATAAATAAAAATATTTAACAACAAAAATAAGAATATGCCAGGATAGACATATTATATGATCCTTTCTTGGAATCTATGGCAAAGATATTCAAAATTGATTCAGAAACAATGGACTTAAAAAAACTTTCAGAACTTTATGATACAATTAGAGTTGATCGCTACTTGGGTAGACCTTTACCTCAATAATTTACATCCAAAGATCTCTCAAATATGGAACATCTTTACAATTGGTACAATCATTTTACCTTAACCTACAACCTTTCAAAAGCATACAATACTTTTACTTTCTCTCAAATTTTAAAATCATTTGACCCTCCTACTAAAAACCAAAGTTCAGGAAAATGGCTAACAATCAGTGCAAATTAAGTAGATTTCATATCAGCTCAAAATAACCTTAACATATCATCTGCTAAATGTATCTAATAACTCTACAGTAAAGGTACATCAAGCGATCTTAACTGTGAAGGAAGCAGCCCATTTTCTTCGAACCTTGTTTTTTAGTTACATAGTGATAATCAAGTTGATTTTTATGTAAAAGTCAGAAACAATGGCAAATATGTTTTCCTTTGCTAAGAAAAATTAACTCAATGTTAATACAACAACTGGAAAAGTAGGCTATCGAAGGTTATTATATCCAATCCTGCCAGCATTTGTGGTATTAAAGATTAATCCCCAACCCCAACCCCAACCCCAACCCCAACCCCAACCCCAACCCCAACCCCAACCCCAACCCCTGGTAAAATTAAATAAATATTCTTGGTTAAGTTTAATATTTGGTAGTATATGATTGATATATAGTTCAATGAAAATATAAAAGAACTAAGAAGAACCTCTAACTAAAATAGTTAACAAGACACTTGGATTTTTTGTTTAAGAATACAATCCTGATAGCACATCCTTCCCTATTCTCCCTAATACTTACTCTCTTTGGCGCAAATATGCATTTAAACAGCTTTAATCTCTTCCCTAATATCAGAAATAAATCTAAAAAAACAACTTCCAATTCTACCTTCAATCATAGTGTTGTCTATTAAAGCAATTTATCGAAAAAACAATTGAAAAATTTATCAAAGCCAACAATACTCCTCAACCTCTAATACCTCAGCCAGTTGAAGTAAACAACCAAATCATTGATCAATATAATAACATGCTACAACTTCATTCTTTTTATCAATAGCTGCTTTAAGACATTACTAAACTACCATATTGTGAACATTTATTTCCATCTAATAAAAACTATCAAATTAGATAAGAATTATTACCCAATATAATAGGAGAGAAATCATCGTAAGTCGGGTAAAAAGTTAAAGAAAAGGTAAAAGATAAAGTTTCCAGCAGTATTGTCAACAAAGGCTTTGCATACATTGCTTAAAAACTTTTCACTAAAACATTCATCATCCAAGCAAGTTCTATGGCAATCAAACTCAATCCCATATCAATGCTAGCTTCCTTTGCCTTCTCGTAGTTTATCTCAAAGTACACAAAATAAAAAAAATCTTAATAGTTAGAAGAAAAAATTCAAGAAGCTCTAACTAACACCCAAAAGAAATCAGAATAGCTTAAATCAGCTTATGAAGAATGTATTGGACTTCTAGGTCCTGCTTTAAGGACAGGAGGTAAGGCCTAGGAAGAATTTATGACGAGTATAAAAAAAGTGATAAATGAAGACTGGTTATAAATTGATAAAAGAGAGGATGAAGACGGCTGGGAAATTATATAGTTACATGACAACTATAAAATATCTATATTAGAAGAAGAAGAACCAAAAGAAACCTAAAATTGATTTCTGTTCTTATTCTATCAGCAACTTGAGAAACTAAAGATTGATTCATATCTTCTATTTTTAACTCCTTAACTTTACTATAATACTAAGTTTCATTTTTTTTCCCTTTTCAAAGTTAATAAAAGAATATATTCAAAAATGTTCTAAATCCTGAACAATCAGTCACCAGTACCCGACCTCTGCCAAGTCGATAAAGAAGAAAGTTTATTCCTCTTACTTCACAAACCTCTTCTCAATCTCTGATAAATCTAACGTGCCAGTCGCTGTTATTTTCACACCTTGAAGGTCCTTCTCACTCATAACACGGTCTTGGTCACCTCTGTTTGCCTCTAGAATCTTATCTCGGATATAAACAATAATATCTTCAGTATTATTGTTAAATTTGTTCTGAAGTTTTTGGTGGTGGCTGCGACACTGGTCAGGTGTTCTTTTTCTCAGAGCCTTTGAGAGTAAATTAAAAATTTTAACCTTTCTCCGTGAAATCTAGCTGCCAAAATCCTTCTTGTATTTCTCAAGAAACTTTAAGTAGATTCTGTTTTCTTCAAGCCCCCATCCGCCCTGAGTCACCCGAGTCATATCTAATGGTAATCCCACCTTTTTATACTGATTAAAATCAGGCTCAAAAGACTAGTCCTATCCTGATAGGGGACTGCCCACGACTCTACGTCTCTTCTTTTTGATCCTAATCTACCCTGTGACACTGTCGACAACATTTACAATATTTTTTTCTTTACTTTACTTGTGACCTTTCATTCAATTAATAAAAAAATAAGAAACAATATGAGATAATCATTTTTTAGAGTTTGAATCAATTGGATCAATTTTGCATCCCAATAGCCCACGGCCTTACCAACTTCTTGGAGTCAATTATATCTTAATTTTTTCATAATTGTTCCCATCTTTCAGTCTAAAAACAGAACTTCCACTCTTTTCTTATGCTTCCACCACTCGCATAATTATTATTCCAATAGGAACTTACTCCTTGACTGCCCCAGCTATCTGTTTAAGCCAGTCTAAAGAATATATGTTGATTTAGCCAAACTCACTTAACAAATCCCCGACCTTCAAACCAGCTCTTTCAGCTGGACTTCCCTCTGACACCAAAGAAATTTTAGCAAAAGGAGTTAAATAGTCAATAGTTCCAGCCTTCTTTTAGACTTTTTCAACCTCTTTCTCCATTTTTTTCATAATCAAAGGAGTATTTTTACTCTCATGAGTTTAACTTATCACATTTTCCTGTTGGGGCAATGAGACATGCAATGAATAAAGTTTACCTTAGATTGTCTTCATCAATGCTAAATGATCATTATTGAGTTATGCTTTACGTTTTTTGAGAGATCTATAGTTAGCAAGTTCTCCAAAATCAATATCTTATCGAGGAAAACCTTAAGCATCAGTCAAGTTTTTATTAAACTGTTTTATCTCATCCAATAGTTAAATTTGTTATGTTAGATTCATCAGTTCTTTTTCCATTTAGTCTTTTTGAGCAATCAACTCACGTAGTTAAAGCTACATCTCAAAAATTATACAAATTTTATATTTTCTACGAAAATTAATGAGCATAAAACTACTTTTAAAATAAAAAATATTTATGAATATGTGCATCATCAATCGCTTCTTTTCTCTTCAACAGGAATCATATGTTCTTCTTGTTGAGCCTAGTGGATAAAATCCCTTAATTCTTCAGGACAACTTCCACCATCCATTCCAGCATCTACATCCATCAAATAGGTTGTATATAGAGCTTCCATTGACTCAGAATAGACCGAAATAAAAAAGCAACTCACAGCAAAAGCCAAAAGACCTACCACTACAAGCAGTAAAGAGGAATCAGTAATTTTATCTTTATAGGATCCAACATTTTGTACTATCATATAGATGATGAAACAAGTTAAGAGTGTAATTCCAATTCTGATTAAGATGGAAAAGACCTAAATACAAAATATTGTACCACTTCGAGGATAGCCATAACTGAAGTTGAAGCAAGATTCTTTGCTCTCAAAGTAGCAGAATTAATACCTGAAGTACAGTAACTATCTCCAGCCATGTTAATCCAAGTATAAGCACCAGCATTAAACCATTCAAACAAGGCACCGATACACAGACAACACAGACAGTCACAACATTTTCTTAAGTAATACATAAAACCTGTATGCTCTGTATTTTCATCAGGAGCTAACATAGTATACAAAAATTTAATGAACCCAATCAAAGCAAGGAAGAATGATCCCATAGCCACAGACCCCATATGCTTGCCTGTATATCGATGAGAAGTTTAACAGTAAGGAGAGTCACGATTATAGTACCAACTAGCAGCTGTTCCACAAATGAGGAAATCGCTTGTATGAATCAAGAAGAATACTACCCATAATAAGTAGAAAACATGTAGAGCTCCAAGAGCATAGATTGATCCAGACAGTTAGAAGTGCTGATAAGGATATTGATGCTTCTCATGTGAAGGAGTTCCCAATGAATAGTATCCAAGTATTTCTAGAATCCATAGACAAAGGAAGACCAAAGTGATAAAGAACATTAGTAATGGTATCAATACTATATAACAGTTTTTACTAACAAATACAGCTGCTACCTCAACAATTTTTGAAGCCAATGCTATTCTACTCTTAAAGCAACAGAAAAAGATAGCTATAGCAAGAGCTAGTAAAAAGCAAATTATTGATACTATGGTTCTTCCTGTATTATTTGAAAATAATGATGAAGTTTGTCCAAGTGCTCCTCCTACAGGTTGAGTCCAAACATAAATTCCAAATACGACCAATACTAGGATACATAGAATAATCAAAACATAAATAAAACAGCCAGCAAAACAACGAATCAGGCACATGATTAGCAGAGCGATTACAATGGCGATAGGAATTGCAAGCAATATCAGTACCCATCCATTCATCACACCAGCAATCTTAGTTCCATAGCCACTTGTAGCTGGCGCAAGTGTTTACTGTAGAGTCTATGATGTAGCTAGACAGAGAGTATTTGCAGCTTAATAGTTGAAGATATACTAACAGATGAATCATAGATTTGAACAGTTTTTGTGTTATCTGAGTCAGATTTGGCTTGACAACTTGTAACCACACTATTAGGCTGACACTCAAGCACAGTATCTGTCTTACTTGGACATTTTCTGACACAAACTGTTACCCATAGAGACTATATCTATGTATAAGTACATTGGCATGAGGAGAAGCAAAGTAGATATATGGAAAATCAGGGTAATCGACTCCACATCCTTTTCCGTCAGGGTCGTATGCAGTGGTAAGTTTAGAGAAATTACCATTTGGATGAGTCCAGGCATAGATGCCAACAGCTAACATGAAAACTGACAATAAAATAAAGATGATCAAACAGATAATATCTGTACATGATCTCTTATCATCTGAGTTAGAATAATGTTTGTACATTCGATGGGACCATCATGATACTACTTCATGATATTAATATATGAATTATGTAACTATTGATCGAAATTATTAGTTAAGGATGATAAAAGATTAATTAATAATTTAATATATATTTTCTTATCTTTTTTTATTTTTTGATATATATTTGTCGATGAAATTCATATCAACTTCTAGACTTTTTAAAAACTAACGCTCAATAAAAGCAATCGTTTAGCTGTTTAAAATTTAAGAGGTTTATCGATACAGCGACTTAATCTAATACAAAATAGAAAGAAAAATATCACTTCCAAATAACTTAATCATTTAATAATAAAAAATACAGAAAATACTACGACTATATTTCAATAAAATGAATCTCTAAAGGAAGGAATTAAAAGATGCCAATATTAAGATAATTCATTATTGTATCATTCTATAAATACTTTGAGAATAAAAGTCTCTTGACTTTGATGAATTAACTTATAAATAGACAACTAATTTAACTGATATAATTTAAAATTTTCAATGAAAAGCATGGCAGATAATCCTTCTTCAACTAATGCTAAAATCCAAGGACATTCATAAGCTGAATCAGAATCTCATATTGAATGCAATTAATTTGATTCTAAAGAAGTAAATCAAGACCCAAACTCTATTCTTGGAGACATATAGATAGATCGGAAAGAGAATCCAACTCAAGAAGAGGAAGTTAAATCAAACCAAAAACCAAATCAAAAAACAACTTTAAAGAAAAGACTTTGTATTGCAGCAGGAGTTTTTGTTATTATCTCATTCATCATAACAGGGACTCTTCTAGGAATATTCCTTTCAAGATAACCTGAGATGTCTGTGAAGGTAGAAGACTCCTTTGTTATTCCTGAAACAGGGGAAACAGTAACAACTAAGTCATGGACTTTGAACTAAAGTCACATTTTTGATGAATCTACTTCCATCTCTGGAACAGCTACCACTATTGAATCAGAAAACAGTAGACTTCTTTTCGATGGATAAAGAAACTTACAACAAAATTAAGACAAAGGAAATCCTGGATGTATTGCCTAACACAGGAAAGGCTTCACAATGAAATACTGTAGCACTTAAGATATGCAAATATAAATAGACCCAATTGAAATAGAACAAAACTAATAAAATAAAAATAGTTTCCCATATTAAAGACTTCTTCAACTAGAAACTAAAAGATATAAATCTGGCTACAAATTTCCTTAAAGTTAAGATTAAAGTTAAAATTCTCAAAGCTAGGATAATAGCAAATAATCTAGAAGTCATAAAAGCCACTCTTAAAAAGATTAAAATTCGAGAAGTTAAGAAAAGAGTGAAGATTCTCTAGAAAATTAAAGCTCTTAAAAAGAAAGTCAAAGTGAAATAAGTCAATCTAGTTCTTCTCATATTAAACAAAAGACATAAAGTTAAGATAGCTCAACTTCAAGTAATTCAAAAAGTAGTTCAACTTCAAGAAGTTCAAGGAGTAGCTCAACTTCTCATTCTAATAGTTAATATAGTAAATAAAACAAAGATAATAAATAGGATAAATAGGATAAATAGGATAAATAGGATAAATAGGATAAATAGGATAAATAGGATAAATAGGATAAATAGGATAAAGATAATAAATAAAACAAAGAAAATAAATAGGTTAAATAGGATAAATAAAACAAAGATAATAAATAAAACAATGATAAGGTCAAGGAATAAGAAGATTGCAGCGCTTATAATACAGAAGATAATAATTCTGGCAACAATAACTAAGAAATCGTCTATGATGAAAATTTAGCCAAACAGCTAGTTGGTCTTCTGGCCTTGATAACTCGTAAAAATATAAAATGCGTGGACATAAGGTTAGAAGCAAGATATAGAGGCAAAAAAATTAATGATTCATATTAAATAGAAACAGAATCTCAATCATCAAGATTACTAAATACCAACAAAGATGTCTCAAAAGAAGATAAAGTTTAATAAAAAAGAATGCTTATGACTAAGATGGAAGTTATTATGAAAATAGCTAAATATTGTATTGAAAATGGAATAAAAAATATAAATAACTATGCTAAAGTTATTGCAGAAGCCTTAGATATTCAAATCAATTGGGTCATATATTATAGTTATCAAACCTAGAAGTACATGAAAGACAACCCACCACCTAAAAAAGAAGAATAGAAGTCTAAAATATCATAAAAATCAAAATAAATTTTGAAATAATGCACTGATCATCGTTAATACAAATAATGTAGTTGCAAACAATGGACCAAACCTGATAGTCCCTTGCCCAGAACCAAGAAATCTCGTTGTGAAGAACACAAGTACAAAAAGTACTACAAATATGTCATGCATGTCAAAACAAACTGTGAAAGTGACTTTTTCGATAATAATGCAACAAGCAACCAGTCAAGTAAATCGACTAGTAGCAGTCCTTCTAATTGATGATATTCCTAATATAATTATGAATATTAATTTTATAAAAGTAAAGTCAATATTAAATTTGTTATTCATAAAGTATTTTATTTAATTTGATTTAAAGATAAAATACTTGAGTATTATGATGTAGCTAAGCAAATAGATATGAATCAAGTAATAAAACATTGAATGCTTATTATTTCAATTTTCAGAATATCAAAGAAAGTATAAAAAATATTCTAGTGGTATGATTATATTATAAGATAAAAAATAAATGGATAAAGCTTTATTGTTGTTTATTGGACCTTTGTTTAGTCAGAAACATAAATAGGTTGTTATTTTGATTGACTTTTCATAATAACTAATCAATAACATTATAATTTTAAAGTTACAACCAAAAACAAATGCAAGTCCTAACCAATAAATAAAATCCTCAACCTTCCTGTTACTTCTGCAACCCGAATAATAGATAAATAAAACTAATTCTCAAAACATCATACCTAAAACTAAAAAAAATAAACAAAAATAATAATATTAAACTAAAATCATTCAAAAACTATACATCTTCTTACTCAAATAAGTCTATTTAAAGACTGCTTTCAATGCTATTTGATAAACAACAATTTTAACTCAAATTATCAAAGCATTGTTCTCATCAACCACTTTTCAGGTAAACTACATTATATTCAGCCTCTTCCAAAGAAAACTAAAATCATCATCTCAACACCTAAACTCACTCATAGAATATTTTTGTGACCAAATAGGACAACGCAACTATGAACTAGACCTCCTCTCCACTCAAGTACTCTCTCTCCTACCCAGATCAAAAACACATCATAAACTCTTGAAAACCTCATAGAACCATAACAAAAGACAACGATGAAGGCATAGATGGTAGAATAGCGATAGAAGCAAGTAGATGCGTAGGTGAAGGTTTAGGAAGGGTTTAGACCAGTAATGAATTCAGGAAGTCCTTCAACATGCATCGACTTCAATACAAATTTCTAAAACGCTGCATATCAATACAACATGTTACTTTTCAGCAGAATGTACTACCAATGAAATAAGAGGCAATGATTCAATATACAGTAGTAATCTTAATTTTATTAGTGAGCTCAACACATATAATAATAGCTTTTACATCATTTAAAAACTATTCATAATCAACTACTGATTTTGTTTATTTAAAAGGAGAATAGCCATCTTCAGATAAGGAAAATAGTTATGGCTATAATAATGAAGGAAAATTAAATAGATTAAATGAAATTTAGAGGAATCAATATTAGAATAATGTAATTTAATAGCAAAATGTTCTAATTTTATAGATAGATGCTACTAAAAGTTCTTTTTTAATACAAATAGTTAAGATAGCTTTAATTTTGCCTTATTTGACTATTCTGACTTAAATATCTAATAATATATCATCTTATTATAATTCTCAATTAATCACAAAAATGGCGCATCATTTCTTACCCCATCAGACTCACCAAACCCTCAAATAAATCATCCATGATACTCTTAATGGTACCTTCATTACAAGTTAGACTAAAAATCAACAATCGACCTCTCAAATTCAAAATATCTTCTCCATATTCAGCCTTCAAAATAAGCAATCCTCTACTTTTTCAATCCCTAATTCACTCAACTAACTGGCCATGTACCAATCTATCTATTTAGACTCTCAAGTTGAATTATCTCCTCAATAAAAATTGTCTGACCTTCACATAAAAACAAAGAATTTACAAAATTCTAACCTCAAATAGAAATTAAATCAATCTTTATCGATGCAAAATCAACTCAGAAGGCAATATCAAATCAAATTTATAACTTATAGCCTCAACCAATATCAAGTTAAATCAAGATGAAATCAGATATATCTCCAAAGCTATTGACTTTGGATAAAATGAACTATATGTAGCTTATACTTAAAATGACTAGTTCTATCTGATAGTAGTGACATATGAAAACAATAAATATCAATTGACATTAACAAAACTTAAAGATATCGATCAATCTAAAGGACTTTTGAGTTGGTTTTATCAACAAACTAAAGAACACTTCAAATCAATCTAAATCATACCAATTATACAACCATCAGTCAAAGATTATATCAAAATATTAACAATCAGATAAAACAGAGTCATGGTACATCTAATAGAAGTTAAAACTAACATCCTAAATTCAACTATTAAACTGATTCAATAAGATGAAGTTTTCAAAAACAATATTTCTAAGTAACTTTAACTATCATCCATCCTATTAATAAATTAAAGATAAATATCCAAACAAATATAAAGTACTCATCTTGAAATGTTTATCATTTACAAACAAAATAAAAATGCTTTACTGGTAAAAGAATAAGTATAAATTATATCAGACCAACCTCAATTCACAACATTCAAGCCAATTATCCTAGAAGCTAATAACTTCAACATCACTCACTTTCATAATCATTTCTATATCTCTTTCTATCGCTAGTAACAAAATAGATCCTTAGTCCTTCAATATACCTAAAATTAACTATATTAAGAATTATATATTTAAAATAACATACTTTTCTAACATCCTTAACCCATCTTATTAAGCAAACAATAATCATCTTTATTAGCTATAGCAAAACAATAAATATTTAAATTATCATCACATGAGTAATCAAACATAATCCAATAACTGGCAAAAAGCCATAAAATATAGTTATAAAAATCACTTCAACTCGACCAATACGACAACATCTTATATATTTATCAATAACAATTAAAATAACTAAAAACCTAAATAAAAAAATCAAACTAATAATGCAATAACTAATAAATCATCAACAAAATTATCAATAATTCAGTAATAACTTATATTCTAAGAAACAATCTTATCAACTTAATCCAAAAAATATAATTCAATAAACAATCTCTCTTGAAATAGTGTTGCAATAATCCTAATAATAAAAATATATCTTTTTTATTGTCTCAAATAGTATAAAATAAACGATATTAGTTTTTTATTATTGATATTCTTAGTCCTCTAGTATAATAGTTTATACTCAATAAATAAACAGCAGTTGATTTATAAATAACAAAAAAAAATTATCAAATAATTAACTATTGACTCAATAACAATGATTATTCAAACTCTTAATACATAATAATACCTCAAAAATATTTTTAATAGAAATGCTTATAAATAACTCATCAACTATTCCAGTTAATTTCTTCCTTCAAACTTCTTCAACAAAAATATCTTATAAAATTTAATAAAAAATTAATAAACTTTTACCAAAAACATCATAATGAATAAAATACTTATTTAACCCTTCATTTTCTTTTTCAGCAACAATAGTCTCAACTTCAATGGATAAGAACTCAAATAGTTTAGCAATAATATTAATTGTATTTAAAATGAATCAATATAAACTTTTATTGACAATCTCATTCACTCTTGTCATACATAGTGGCAAAATCAATGGAAATATAACCTGTAAACTCCATAATACATCACCTTCATGAAAAATAAATTTAATATTCTTGTTCAAGGACTGTTATAATATTCAGAAATAGTCACACCCTGTCTAACCAATACATATCCAGGTCTCAAATATTTATTTTACCTCAAAACAAGCAGAAAACACAAAGCTGATTAAATAATTTCACTTGCTTAAAAAACATCTTGTCCCTCTACTTCATACGTATTCTTTTTTCTAGATAGATCATGAACTTATCAGTTTCAGATTGGCATAAAGATCACAATCGAAAGCAAATAGCTACTAACAGGCTGTGTCGTTCTTTGAAGATAAAAAAGATGAAAGCTGAAGAAGTAATTGGCTGGTTCTAGTCAAATTAATCCAAGGATATTGCTATTGAGAAGAAAATTTGGAAGAAATGGGTCGATGAATATGGCCAGCAAGAATAATAGTGCAATAAAATTGAGAAAGAAAAGTTAGTGCTAGTAGAATCACAATGATAAACCATTAAAAATAAATAATTATTAAATTTATTTGAAAGAAATGACTGATTATTAAATATTAACATTTAATACTATTGCAATATAATCTTTCTGACTGATTGATAAATCTAAATGGATAGTTTATAAAAAGTAATTATAATACTATAAAATAACTTTACTAATAAATAACAAATCCTATGGGCAACAATTAATCACTCTCTATTTCATCCTCATCCTCAAAACAATAAAAACACCCTCTCTCCAAACTACAAACCTTCCTCTCCAAAAACTAATCAATTAACATCATAACAACCACCCAACAATACACATAATGGTCGCAATCTCTATAAAAATATCTAACTAAACTATCAAATCAAGCTAATCTAAAATAAAACCAAATATCTTCCTACCTATGGCTACCAACTCACACCTCTTTCACCAAAAATTAATCAAAATGCTGCGGCTAAGGTACAGCCAACTTCCAGTTCTAATAAAACTATTAACTCCTCTCTTAAACAATCAAAAACAATAAAAATAGTAATCAGCCCTTCACCTCCTTCTAGCTCTGGAATATCCTTTATTCTTTATGCGATATATCAGTTACTTTTAGACTATTCCGCAATAA
>CAXIUT010000292.1:0-19813 GCA_964035545.1 Bugula neritina | reverse complement strand
CCCAACCCAACCCCAACCCCAACCCCAACCCCAACCCCAACCCCAACCCCAACCCCAACCCCAACCCAACCCCAACCCCTAAAATTATATATTATCTTATTTTATCTCAACTCATAAACTATACCAAAATATATAATTAAAATTTAAGTTAGTATATAAAAATGAAACTACTCTATTTAAAACATTTAATCACAACAGTACCATAATTATAAACTAATGGATTTCAAAAAATATCCCATTTCTAACTAAAATATTTTACAATAAAAAGCTAATTTAGTCATTTAAAGATTCTTTCTCAAAAAATATGTCTGGAACATTTCCTTCAATAAATAAATAACAGATTTATAACGAGCCGATTATTCTAATAATACTATCAGAAAATATCTAGCAAAAACCATAAGATAGTTCATGGTTAAAAATATATAAACAAATGATAAAGATCAAAAATCAAAATAAAAGATAAGCAGAACTATGGTGCCAAAAAATGCTAGAAGACAAACAAATATGTTCATAAATATAGATTATTATAAATAGTGATAAAAGAAAGAAGCAAATAGAAGAATAAATATAAAAGAATTAAATAAAAAAGAATTAAATAAAGAATGATTAAAATTAAAGGATATATTTGCAGTATAAAAAATCAAAAGATGTTCATAAGTTTTATTAATATTTTGATAAGATACAAGCAAATGATACAAAAATAGGTAAAAGAAAGGCAGATAAAATAATAAAAGATTTTATTTTTAATAAAGATAAATAAATATAGTCAAATATAAAGAAAAAGATAAGTTATCTGTAAAAAGTTAATTATACTAAACATCCTATAAGAAATACTTTTGCTGCTAAGATACTTGAATTTTTAACTGATTATAAATTGAATAAAGCTTATTTCTAATAATAGGACATCACTGAATGGATATAAGAAATAAAATAAGACTAAAAAATGAAGTCAGAAGCAGAGAATCTAAAGAAGAAGTTTAGATTATTTAATAACTATAAAAATAAAGAAAGAAATCAGATATTTGCAGTTGTTTGGCTGCCTTATTTTCTAAATGTATAAAGACTAAAGAATCAGAGAATGATGCTGCAGATAGAACGTAAAAGTTGATATAAAGATGGGAAGCAATAAAAGATAAAATATATTTCCACTAAAAAATAGAATGATCAATCTATATCTAACATTTAATCACTATTATTGATCCCAACCCCAACCCCAACCCCAACCCCAACCCCAACCCCAACCCCAACCCCAACCCCAACCCCAACCCCAACCCCAAACCCCAACCCCTACTTCTTATAAAGAAAATCATAAGTCAATTAAATGTGATGATATAAAGTAGTAATTATAGACAAAATAAATCAGTTCAATCCCAATTTACTCAATTCCACCAACAACTTCGACCACGTCTTCTGCATCCGATCCACTCCATCGATTCTACTCATCCCATATCCTGAAAAATTACTCGCATGACTATCCACCATCACCTAAATACATCTCGCACTCTCTTCCAACAACTGATTATTATAATAACCCACTTGTTGATACAATATGTCATAGCTAGAAGAAGGAGTATCGACATATTAACTTTTTTATCCAAAGAAACTGCTCAACTTCCCGAACATTCCTTTTCCATCTTCCTCCTTTGACCGTTTAGATAGCTATCCAGCAAAAGTGGTTCTCCTTGTGATTAGATTTTGCATATTGTCTATTCTTATTTTTTAATAAGCAAAATGACTTTTCATAAAGGCATCTAAATAATCTTTCTACTCTTCACATATCTTACTATGCTACTCTGTCAAAAAAGCTATCTGTTTGTAGGTATTAGCCAACTTCTAGTAACATTTTTAATTACTAAAAGAATACGACTACTGTGACATCTAGTGGAAAACCCCTCCAACTTCCAAAAACAACTCAGAAATATGATCATAACTTTCGTTGATTTCCTAAAAATACTAATTAACTCTAAAATATTCTAAATAAATACTTTTTAAGATGAGTAGAAGTTTTATTTAAATAACTTTGCAGCCCATTTCCATATTTTTCAATATGATCACTATAAATAGTATCCACCTGTCCTTTCATATTCAATATATGACTAAGATCTCTAGGTTTTGAAGAACTTATACTACTTTTGATAAATTACTAAAATTGTGAGGCAGTATTATATGATAGAAATACCTAAAAATATTTAGAATTTTTCAATTAAGGACATCGATAGCAATCCAATAGAAAATGTTATAATTTCTTCTGATACCCAAATATTTTATTTTTTGATTTTGATGCATGAGGCAATGGAGGAACCACCAATCCAGGATAAAATTTAATCAACATATTTCTCAACCACTAAAAATCTTGAATCTTTCTCTTCACCTACCAACTTATACCGATTGCCCTGCTTTTCGTTCTAGCAGTTGTTTTAACAGTAAAGATCTTTATTTTGTTTTTTATCAAATTGTCAATTATGTTTCTTTTCTATTCTACTTACTAGATGCTTTGTTATTGAAAATGTACTTAGTGATGAATATTTAGGGATTACTATGACGACTCAGAATGTTTTATTGAAGTTTCAGACAATTTATTTTTGATAATTTTGATGAATCTAGCACCTGCTTGATTGTCAATGATTTTTCATCTTGCTTTTATGGTTTTACTGGCTAACTAGTGACGTTGTCCAGTAGATTTGTTGATTGCTTTTATTGTTTTGTTTTTACGATGTTTTATTTGGTTTTTTAGATTATTTATTTGGTTTTGGTTATTATTAATATGCTGTTGTCTATTTCTACAAAATTGAATCTACTATTTTTCTTCTTTCTTATCTATGATTCTTCAAAATAGGTTCTTCTCTTCTACTTTTATATTATCTCTCGATTTTTACTTCTTCTTCAGTATTTTCTTCAATAATTTATACCTCTTTTCGTTAATTTATTTGAGGAAACACCTCAACTTTACTTGGTGATGCCTCCTGATGCTTTTTGATATTGAGAATATCCCAATTAAAATCCTGATATATATTTTTCTCTTCTTTATGTTCAGCAGTTTGAAAATCACTAAATTATTCCTCTTCCTCTTAATTTTCTTTTTACCCTTCTTTTTTCACATCCTTTTAATCTTTTCCATTCTCTTTTTGAGGCAACTGTTAAATAAACAGACTAACAACCTCCTTCAACTTATCCATTGAAACCTCATCCAATTCTACCTCAAAACAAAAATACCCAAATCCAACGTCTGCCAATACTAAAAGAACTCCTCCGTACTAACATCTCTATCAATTATCTACTACCGCAAATAGATCTGTTTTTATTCTATCGACATCTTATTAATTAATAAATACTGATTCCGATCACTTACTAAATCAACATCAATTCTAATGCTGAATAGCACCGATTCCATAGATGGCACTTGCTGTCTTGCCCAACGAACTCACGTTTAGAGGCTGTCCGTATGGTTTCAACACCCATTTATTTATATCTCTATCATCTTTGTCTTTTTATTTTTAATCCCTATAATCCACAAGAACAGGACTCTGCGGACGCCCGATTCCCACTACATCTGGCTTGGTCTCCAACGTAGCATTACTTATTTCAAACTAATTCTGTCTCATCATCTCTTCTCTCCTCTGTCTGTAAGATCGATAATAAACATACCCAATAACAATAATAATGATAGCTCCAACAATACAACAAACAGTAGTCCACAGCAACAAGTTAGAATCAACTCCATAATAGTAGTGACAATCAGTATAGTAAATATTATTATTATCGTACCACTACGGACAATCTCCATTGTTATTACAGCAACCAGATAGACAGTTTTGATATTTGCAGTTTTAATTATATCCCATTATTTATTATAATATCGATGAATCATTTCTTGCCGTCTTTCTTCTTCTTTTTTTTTTTCTTCTTGCCGAATTTGTCCTTCTCAAATACCTACCATAATTTACGATACTATGGAGTGTTCTGGTAAAACGCCTTATTACACAAATTCACATTCTATCTTGTTGTCTGGGATCGCTAGTGGAACTAACCCAACTATGATATCATCACCTCTCGAGCGATCTTGAAATAACTCAATGCCTACTTCGGTCGGTCCAACATAAAAAAACAACATCCAATGTTATTAAATGTTGTTACTGTGTCTACGCATTCAATGCCTAACAATCCCTACCTGATCTATCTGGCCTTCAAGAAACATCGAGCTGCAAGTTAGTATTATTCAGCATTGTATAGGGCCTAGCCAAGGCCACAAAACGGTAGTGCTCTATCAGGATTGAGATAAGGAATTTTTTATAGCCATCCTCGGCAACTATAAAAACAATTAAATGCATAATCATCTTTTCCAGCTGAAAGATACACTCCCCCTCTTGAAAACTAAAAGAATAACTATAAATTAGCACCCATATCGATCTCATCCTTCCACAATTAATAAGCCTTGTTATAATTTTATAAAGATAAGGCATAGCCTCCCTCATTGTGAGCATTGATAGCTGCCTAGATGTATGGAAGAACTATTTATGGTACTTCAGGTGGATACAATATCTATGAAATGATTGATGGGAAAGGATCTAAGGGAATGTTACCTCTTTATAATGAAGATAAAGGCTTTAAAGAATAATCTAATTATGTTGCTAACTTTTGAAGGTAGTCTTCAGATGCTGGAATTTTAGCAGTTTGCTAACCAGCTTCAAGAAATTTGAACACTCTTGGAGGTTTTTAACCTTTCTTCAGTTGAGGCTTTTTAGGATTAACCTTCATATTTTTATTTTTATCAGGTTTCTAAGGAGGAGGCTGTTGACCAATAGTTACCTTTCCCACATCTTTAAATTTAGGAGCAAAAGGAGGTGGTTGCTCCTGTTTGACATCAATAGGTTCAGGCATTGCAGGTAGTTCAGAATTTAAAGTTCTTATCATCTGAGGAATATTGAATTGTAAAGGTTCCATATGTTCTAATTCCATTTGTTTTCCTCTTAGCTCTTCAAAAGGATTATACTCTTCTTCTGATTACTATTATTAACCTCCTTCTTATTCTCTTTAAGCTATCGTATAAAATCTTTTCAAATTGTTCAAAAATATTTTATTGATTCCAGGAAATTATTTTTTACTTTTAACTTCATCATTATTTCTCAAAAACAAATAGCTCCCAAAGAATTTTGATAAAACCATATCATAGACCTTCTTAGTATTATCCATTTCCTTGCTAGTTTAAACAGCTATCCTTCCTATCATAAATATAAACTCAAAAAGCAATAAGCCAGGATCTCCATCATGCCTCAACTAAGAATTATCCAAATCTTTTGAATAAATATCAACCAAAAAATGTTTATAATAAAATTAATTTTCCTTAGGATTGATAGGTGGCACTACCTTAGACAAAAGTTCTTCTACATGTTCGATATTGATCAAATGAGGCACTATTTAAGATTCTTTCAAAAACCTCATAAAAGAAATAGCTGACATCTTCTTATTCTGGAGTTACACTTATCTCTGATTGAGTAATAACCTATTTTGTCTCTTCATTGCCCAATAGTTTTACTCCACATAGATAAGATACAGATGTCTGAACTAATCCTAGTACTCAGACATAGTTTGAATCGCATTCTACATCATCATTTTTCTATTTATTTCTTACATTATCATCACACGACCATAAGTTATCGAATCCTTATCCACTTGCGCCTTCTCGCCCAAAAGCTAGTTGTAAACTTTATCCTGCTGATTTTTGTCATTGTGGTAGAGATACTTTCCCAACTCGTTCAGTAAAAATATAAATTCCTGTCTGAGAATCGTCTTCTCCAACATCAAACTTGCTATATTGGCTGGTGTTGGAGGCTCATTTGCCACTCTCTTTTCAGTTGCCATCTCAAACAGTTTGTAGAAATGTTTCATAGTAGTACGATTTGAAACAAGACCCCGATCAATAACAAATTGAATGTACTCACTCAGACGCATAGCGTTGGGCTAGGATTTAGCAAAACTGGCCCACAGTTGATTGAACCGTGCCTCATTACCCTTCTTCAGCACGATTGCATTGTGCTGATACTCGGCCATTCAAAAAATTATAACTCCCTTCAGTGTCATAATAGCACTTAATTGATAAAATAACTTATCGAACAAATGCTATTCTATCATTTACTTTTGTTTTTTGATGGAGAATTAGAATATAGAATAGATTCTCCTTTATTGCTTAATTTCATTCTTTCTCTAACTAATCTTTACATAGCACTGACTCCAATGTTCAAAGTTTAGGCTCCTTATGTGATCAATAAACCCTTATCAAGAATGAGATCACAGATTTTATTTATCTGCTCAACACTTGGTGGAATCTTCTTCTCTCTTCTCTTTCTATTACTACTTTTTTTGATAGATTTATTTTCTTTCTTTATCTCCTTGCTTTTTTTTTGTCTTCTTCCTTCTTCAGGTGAATATTCTGAATGTTACCCAGGATTTTCTTAACCAGACATTTAATTTTCAATCACTTAGTCCTATTCTTAGATTTTATGTAACTATTTTGGACTTTTGAACTAATCACTTTCCTCATAGATAACTTCCTCTTTGATAGGAGTCAAATCATGAACCATTTTCCTCAATGTTGCGAATTCAGAACGGATAGTCTAGACTAGATTTGGAAATTGATTCACCAAAGAAACGATAGTAACAGAATTTTTATCATTTGACTGCTTCAATTGAGACAATTCCTTGGCATTTTGATCAACCTTTATTTTACAATAGTTACCTTCTTTTACATGATGAGAATCATTTTTTTCAATATCAAAGCATTTTATGACTCTTCTTTAACTTTTTTATCAGAGTCTTAGAGTTAAGATTATTAGACGATTGATGATAAAATGGTTTGGACCCTCTTATTTCTGCTTGTAGGTTGTTGAAAAGGTTCATTACCGAGAGAACTTAATTAATTAACGAGTTAGTTACGTTGAGGTGCTTTTGGTGAACTGAATACTCTGTCCCATGAGTCAATTTGAAGCAATTATAATAATATACTAGCAAACAATAGGTATATCATCAAAATAGCAATCCATAAAAGTATTAAAATACATCCATCTTAGAAGTTAAATAAAGGTTTTAGAACTGTTTTAACAAAATAAAACAATATTAATGCTAATTGGAAGATTTATTTATTCATAAAAATTATCTTAAATATTCACATCCTTTTTTGAGTTTAATTTAGTTAAAAAATCACAGTCATCCCACCAAGATGGTTTTTGATTATTACTACTCAAAACTCTACATTTTTTTACCAATTTTCTCCTTACTTCCTCAATATCTCCCATTATATTCATTTCAGCTCGTTTGCTAATTCCTTTTTGACCCTTCTCTGTCCTTGGTATTGAGTTCTGAGTAGCAGGTCTTTTCACCATTTCTTCTTTGATATATTTTTAAATATTAAGATAAGCTGGCTGATAATGTTTAGAACTAACTCTTTAGACCTTATTTGATTTTTTATCACTCAAATTTACTCTATCTGAATATTTAGCCACCACTTCTGATAGTCTCGGATTTATTTTAACTTATGATACAGGAGTTCTGTTGACTTTAACTGATTCCTCTCGAGTCATTCTTGATGAAGGACTTCTAAAAACTTCACTTTTATTTATTATTTTTTATTAAATATTTGGATTCCTTTGACTATTACTATCTTTTGAATGATACTGTCCAACCAAAGCTGACTTATTTTGAATAGTCTAAGTTTCATATTTAGAATTAGGAAGTTTATCTTTTAGTTTTGTCAATCTGATGGCAATTTGATAGTTTTCAGCAGTTGTTTTTTATTTGTTTTCTCTATTTCTGTCTAATCATTATTTCCCTGTAAATATTTATTCTCAAAATATTTTCTAAAAGGTCCATATCGAAGTAACTATCCAGCAGCCGGTCGTTTCATTGCTTTCTTATTCAAACAATAGTGGATAAGATCCATGAGATCTCTCGAATATTGTTTGGGTATTGAAGGTATTGGTTTATTCTGAACACTTTTAAAAAGTTATTAGAGATCTCTGCCTTCATATGGAGGTCTTAAAGCTGTCATTTCATATATTATGCATCCCAAAGACCAAATATCACTTTTGGAATCATAAGGCTCGTCTCGCCATACTTATGGACTAGCATAGTATGGTGTTCCTGTTTGAGTATAAGCTAATCTGCCAGTAGTAACCTTCGACACGTTAAGATCTCCCAATTTAAAGCCTTGTTTCGTTTTGAAAATATTAGCTGATTTTAAATCTCTATGCATAATTCCTCGTTAGTGAAGGTTTTCTAGTCCCATGAGCATTCTTTTAGCAGCTCCCCATATCTAATACTCTTGAAAAGAACCTCCTTTCTTTTTGGTTTAAGTAATCATCTGATGTAAATCTCCTCCATCTAACTATCAACATGAATACCTGCGTATTCCATAACTATGCACAGTACATGAATATTTTAATCAAAAAAGGCTTATTTATAAGCAATGATGCTTTCTGATTAGATAGAGGCTAATATTCTAATTTAATTAAGAGCATTTTCTTGTTACTTTTTAGTAAGTTGATTCATTTTTACTTTTTTAACTGCATAGATATTTCCATCACTTCGTCTTTGAACCTTATAAACTGTACTATAGCTGCCCTAACCGATCTTACACAAAGGAATAAAATCACGAATACTACTCATTTTCTATACTGTTATCAAAAATTATATAAATAAAAAGGGATAATACTATACTTCTGATCAAAATCTATCATCAAACCATAATATTCCAATCAAATCATAATTCAATAAATTCTTAAAATATAGAGAAATAAATTGATAAAGATTTTTGTATAAATTTATTTATTTGAATAATAATGACTCAAGCTTAACGAATTCAAGGGCATATTACCTCAAAATACAATAAATTTACTTTTTCTGATTACTCCTTTTGCCACCACGTCCGCTCACTACATGACCTAAATCCTGGTCAAATTCGACACAGACAACAACAAACTCTTCGACCAGTAATAAATATCAAAAGCAATGATATAAATTTTAGACTAAAATCCAAATGAACTCCACTATGTTATCCAAAACGTCTTCAGATACGATAGAGATGGAGACAACCACGTAACCTATGAATAATTTGTAAAAATATTGATATTTTAGAATTAATTTTTGTGTTTAGCAACATTTTGGAGAACTGGCCATACAACGTTTACACCGTAAGAAGACATATTCGCAAGGAGATAAAAGAAAAATGAATTTAGAATAATTTGCTAAAACTTTATAATTTTCACTCAATCCTCTAGGCATACACGCACCCAACAACACATATTAACTCCTCTTCAGTGAAGTCGATCTAGACCAAGACGGATTCATCAGTTATGAAGACTACTTCGTTTTCCTAAAAGAATATTTTGGATCTAAAAGCGCATCGCCTATCAAATAATCAATACCTCCCACGCCTACAAAGTAAATTACTCCATTTGATATCGACAATGGAGCAGGAGACAAGTTAGCTAAATTAATTTATACTCAGCTTAAAATAACAGCAATGCAAATGGATTATAACAGGAAATTAAGGTTTTAAAAATAAGAATTATAAAGATTTGTCAGTCAGGTGCTTCAAGCTTCAGAACAAGAAATATAACCTATCGCTTCTCTTGTTATGTCTCAAAGAATGCACCTCTAATATGAATAATTTTTACTATTCATCGTTCCCTTTTACTTCTGTGAATTCTACGTGAATGTAACAAACCTCAAAGATCAACAAATGGATCTACAACTATTTTTACAAGTAGTCAAAGATGCAACTACAGCTATCGTACCCGTAGGTCCATCATAAAAAACAGTCAAATCTCTATTTTTACTAGCAAATGGAGATGAAAACGCAGTAATGAACATATAACAATATGTGATGTTGATGGGTTCTGTTTTTGAAAACTATCGATTCGATCGAAGAGGACTAGCAAGAACCAACTGATCATTTGATATGAATATTTCTCAATAGATAACTTTCTTGTTTGAATTATAATACATGATTTAAAAAAAAGAATTCCCAACTCTGCAAACCCTTGCCCTTCAAGTAGTCGCTAAAAACTATCATCTCTACCCGGAACTCACCGGCCTCTCTGAACGCCTCAAATAAACAGTATTTTATCTATGATCAAGATCATTTAGAAATCAATCGAATGGGGAGGATAAAATTAAGATTCAGTTTTAATAGCTGCCCCACATATCACTCAATAAAAATATTGGAAGGCTTGTTGCCAGAAAAATAACAAGATTGCTCATTCTATCAAATTAGAAGATCATGGGTTTAGCTATAAAATAGCATATCTGTAGAAACATGTTTAGAAATTGCTTTAGAACTGTTAAAGCTACAAAGAATAACGTGCAAAAATTCTACAAACAGTTAAAATGCTTAGTTCCTGGATATTTACTCTATAAATTAAAATAAATGCTCCAGATTTGAATATCAATTAGGTCTGTCAATATCTATACAACCTGATCAATTTGAAAATTCGTTGTGCTGAAGGTAAAAACATGGATTATAAAAAAAAGATAGTAGGAATGAAGTTTACAGAAGCAAGAGATTTATCATAAACCCTTAAAAGCTCATCAAATCTGGTATCTATCATGTAAGGTAGATTTCTCTCAATTTGACAGGAAACCTCATCGACGACTAACTCTTCAAACTCATCGCTCCAGGACTATCTCTCAACACCAGTCTAGTCTAACTCAACCTATCATATAACAAATTAGGTGACTAAGGATCAAGAAAATTAGCAAAATATCTCATTAGAAATCAAATATTAACCCATCTCAACCTAGGGAAACAACTGCATCGGATTCGATGGATCTCGTTATTTGGCCCAAGCCCTTAAACTGAACTCAACTTTAGAACATCTAAGTTTAAAATTAAATGCTATCGATGATAAAGCAGGAGCCAAATTCTTCAAAGACCTGACTTTCAACACAAGTTTAAAAGTACTAGACATGTAAGCAAACTTATTATCAACAATGACAGTAAGAAACTCTGTCTTTACCTGCAATCTCCTAACTCTCTAAGATAAATATACATCGGCAGCAACAACTTTCATAAACCGATCTCAATGTCATCTGCGATTCACTACCGAATTAGACCTGTAAATAAAATTTTAGAAAAAGCAAATGCATGGAAATCAAATTATGATCAGCCTATCAATATTCATAATTATTATTTATACAAAATGGATAATCAATCAATTTTTCTTTGATCTCAATCCTTTGATTTTGAGCAAATTCCAAAGAATTCTAAGCGCCGGCAAAGTCAAACATATCCATGTACAAGCTGTAGTAGTTATAAACACTCCTGCTTCTCCCAGTGCTCCCCATAAAATACCTTTGTAGTCATATTTATCAACCAATGATATAATCATAAAACCTATATACACTAAAGCCAATTGGATAACTACAACTACCATTTTGTAGATAGATAGACTCTGTATATAAAAATTGAAGATCTTCTCTAGAATAAGTACATGAATCATTGTGAAGACAATTGAGAAGTAGGTAAAATGATAGCTATGAGTGGTTCCATTTCTACTTTGAGGAGTTGAGTGGCATAAAATGTAATAAGCACGATAAACAAAGCCTGCAACACTTTTTACAACACTTTCAAACCAATTTATCTAAGATAAGTAGCTTTTCTATTAAAAGTCGATGCCCGACCCGCATCATTCCAATTAAGATAATAAAACACATCAACCAGCAAAAACCAACTCTACCACCACAAACAACCCACTCCTCACCACGAACAAACCAGTCCCCCTCGTAAAAAAGATATTAACCAACTAAACAACAATATAAAATATATACTTGCCCACCTGAGTCATCAAGATACTTATCAACCCAGATCTTGCCAAAATAGAATCATAACGAATCAGTTGCAACAAATACAGATAACTTACAGAACAATTAGATGAAAATTATATATCTGAAAATTTAGATATATCGTAACCTGTATGACCACCACTAACCGAACATCCCATCTTCTAGCTACATGCATGTATTCATCCCGTTCAAGATAGCAAAGCATATTTCGACCGTACAATCGCATTAGATCAATACTATAATCTATATCTTTATGGTCCCATCCATTCCACACCATCAACCTCTGATCCTACAGCTAGTCAAACATCCGGTCCATATCCGAGGGCTTCTCATGAAGTATTTTATCTCCCACCTCAGATAAACCCAAATTAAATATATAAGGACTTATCAAGAGGTTAGTTATTGTATGAATTGACTAAAATTATGGCTGATTCGATTGAGATAGAGGCGATAGGATGATGATATTTGGCATCATGGGGGCAGATAAGATATCATTTGATGACTATTTCGATGAGTTTGGAAATTCATGCTAGATTTGTTAAGAACTGGATTTTTAAGAGAATCGCCGATCTTTTTCTGGTAAAATTGGTTGACAAAGATCAGTAATCCCATCGATTCTACTTTACTTATATATTTATCCAAAATTTTTGTAGAATATAGTTTTATCCATAGAATGTGAAAAATATGCTCTTTTTATTTATTGAGCATCCAAAATGGTGCAAACTCAACTTAGCCAACAATTCCACATGATATCCTTTCTACTCCTACAACCGCTTAGATTCTTAAGTAAATCTCACCTCTTTACCATAACATTTATCAAGTATCACTTTAGTATTTCCCACGAATCACACAAGTATCTTTTTGTTTTCATCTTCAATATCGTCATTAGCAGGGTCCAAAAACACCACTTTGTATGGATATTCATAAGTAGCATCTATCTGAAAGAGTTCCTTCACTACGAATTGGTCACCGCTGATAACAGTCTCTCCCATCGCGTTTTTATTTTTTTGCAAATCGAAATATTTTCTACTTGCATGCTCGATACCCGCATCATAGCTATTAGGCTCTCTCTGAAGGTGATCACTACTTGATGACAGAAGCGCCACCGACATGAAATGTTTCAATAGTTCAATATCTGATATGCTATACATTTAGTTGTCAAGAGTGTTGGTCATGAAGTTATGACTGAGTTCTTTGACCCGTATAGAATGCAAAATATAAGCCGAATTGTCTCTGAATGTATCAATAGATGTGATAATCGTATCTATTTTACATAGTTATGGCAAAATGTTGTAGTCTTTTATCATTAGCGGAAACACTATTTTCTTATTATCCAACAATTATTAATTTTTAGATTAATTTTACTAAATTAAACTATTTCTAACTCTCTCACGCTATGAACATATCTAAATCGCTCTGCTTGATATATTAGATTCACTCAGATGACCAGACATCACTACAAACAGTCTAAATATCGGATACAAAAACAAAGGGATCATTATCATATACCCTGTACTATAGTATATAATAACCTTCCAAATCTAGATCTCCCCGCTTCCCAAAAAGAACTAATTCGACGTGGTAAGACCAAAAGCAAATTTACTCAACACTCCTACTCCCACCATCAACAAATACAATAAAAACATATACCACACCACTCCCTCCACCTTCTTCTAGATCACACAACCAAGCAAACTCCCCTCATACTCCTTGATCTCCTCACTCACCTCCTCCCGAATCTCCTTCATCTTACGAACAGAAGTATACTCATACTGTTTCCTCTGAGCGAAAGGATACTGCATATTCTTCATAAAAATAGAATCAACGCCCGTCTACAAAGCCATACATGTCACATCTCGACCACTAGCATTGATACTACCTCGTAAAACTACATTTATCTGACCAACAGCATGCACCACCTTCGATGGCTATTCCAAATTCAACTTGCCAACGATCTGATAGTTTCTATATTCAGGATTGTTGATCTAGTAGAATAGAGAACCAGAGATCGGCAAAGGAGAACTCTCATTTTTAATTATACTCTACTTCAGGACCACCTTTGATGGATGCTATACCAAATGAGATACCACTGAATTTTAGTTGATTCTAACCAAAGAACATTCAGAATGGATCAACACGCAATCACAAGGAAACACCTCACTACTGCTAACTTTATATATATTCCCTGCCTTAATCTAGGTAGCTTTAGTATTGATCCATTCAGCCAGATGCCCATTATGATGATAAATCCGATACTCCAAATTATTCTAATCCCAACTCCTCCGCTTCCTGAACCCCAACCAATCACTCACCAACTGAACAACTATCGCCAACACCAGCATAACAATCATAGAAACAGAATCAACGCCATACTGTATATCCCTCTAGACAAGCATTTTCTAAGCTACTAGGTATAGCACAATCAAGCCAATCCAGCAATAGATATAGAGATAGCAGAACAAATTTCTAAAAAGAAGTACGGTCCAATACAGAACCGAACCAATCGTTAAAGTATTATCGTAATGTATAATTTAACGTTATGATTTATTTTTGAGCAGATACTATTTTTGGTTGATCTAGTTCTACTACTAATTATTGTTATTTATATAGATTGTTTTCTTCATAGGATAGCGGTTATTGAAAAGCAACTCCCCCAAATTCAATTTTATCACCTATAACATCGATAACGATGAATGCGGCATTATCTACGATGGCTACTCCGCTACCTACTACTCCTACACCTACATCTAAGGCTATTTTATTGCCTGCACCCGCTTTGATTGGTTTTTGACAGGACTCTTAGAAAAATTAAATTATTGAGCGCTCTCTTGCTTTTATGGTATCACTTCTTTCTTTTTCTTTTTGGGAAGAGGAGCCTTATACCTTTACTATTTCACCTATCTTTATTAGAGAAATATATTCGGAATGTCTATTCTCTAACTATCATCAGAATCCTAGAACGATATTCTATGGATGTTGTTTTTGAACTGACCACCGCGTTTGATATCAGCTTCGCCTGCACGTTTCAAGATCTTCTAATATGGACTTGCCATGTAATATATTATAGTACATCAGGCATAGTAAAACCATATTATTTCTTTTGAATAATATTTGAATTACTTGAATATTAGTTCAATATAATTTGAATTATTTAAAGATTAAGTAGATATTAGGATGATTTAATAATAGAATAAAAACAAATGGAAAAAGTAAAAGAATGGTTTATATCAAAATATAAGACCTCACCTTAGCCACAATCATAAAACCAAATAAAACAACAAATAAATCAAAAAACATCAGCCAAAATAACAGACAAACTCGTAAACGTTTTAAACCAACCAGATCTGAAGATACTATCCCCATTCTATCCAAAAAGCAACTGCAATAAAACCAACTGCAAATGCCCCTTCCACAAAAGAACAAAACAAATCAACACCAATCACTTCCAATACCAAAAAAGAAAATACTACACAGCAAACTCAACCCCATATCCCTCCACACCATCTCAACCATCAGAATACGAGCCATCATCAATCGAAAGACCAAGCAACAGATTAACAAATCTGTCGAATTCCAAATAAAACAGATATAGGTATCGATTTCGATAGAATGAATAAAAAAAGTTTAGAGAAAGACTAGATAAAATAAAGGAATAATAAAAATAGTAACACTACAACTCCATGTTCGAATAGTTTCTAAATGATCATAAATTGTTGCTTCTTCAGGATAAAAAATATAAAATAAAAAGCAAACATATAGTAAAACATTCAGTTCGATAGATATTCTAATATTTATATAAAAACAAAAACAAATAAAAACAAATCATATCAAATCATGTCAATAGTCTAGTAAAAGATAGATAATTTGCTAATTTCTATGTCTAAAGATTCGATCAAATTCAATAAAAACATTTCAAAAGATTAATCAGAAATAAAAATGGTAAATTCAATAAAACAAACAATTAGATGAATTCATCATCGAGAAGTAATAAATATTATACCCAATTTAATCATAAAATGAGACCATCGAGAGATAGTCATCTAGGTAAAAAGAAAATACAATCTCATAAATTAATTATACAAAAAATTATTAAAAATATATAAGATGGTAACTAAATTGATGACTCACTTATCAATCATCTACAAGAACAAAATTTAGAACTCTTTATTTAGAATTGTCAATACATACAAAATCATATACATCAGATTGATTAGTAAATACTAGAATAAATCAAAAATAAAGTCTTCAATAAAATTAGAAATAATATCATACAATAAACACCTAGATTATCCAACTTCTCGAGTCAATCTAGTCCATCGAATCCATTGAATCCATTGAATCCATTGAATCCATTGAATCCTTTGAATTCTTTGAATAAAAGGCAGGATAGTGAACAATAACAAAACAAAATAAAATTATAGAAATTATAGTAAATAATGAAATTAATGGATAAATAGCTATCACAACGTGACAAATCCTAATAATAATCATTAGGTATAGATTAATAATCTTTACTAAAATACCAAATAAAATCAAAAAGAAATAGCAGAAGATCAAGCATTCAAACCAATAATAATTTTATAGACTAATTATAGAAATAAAGCGGATTCAAAAAATAAAAATCAATATATGCTAAATAAAATAATTAAATAACATAAACTGTCGAAGAATAAAATCAATCTAGTGATAATAATAATACTAATAGAATCAATAATAATAATATTAATAAAAATAGAACCTTCTTTGTTGACTAATCTTCTAAATAAAATAATAAAAAAAGAAAATTGCAACTAGCAAAATTCAGAAAAATGAGCCATTAAATCCTCCTTAAACCCACTTTTGTCATCTAAAATGATTACATAGATTAATAAAATGATTCAGATAAATGTCCTTCCTAAGACATGGGCTTCTACCTCAAAAAAATGGCATCCATGATAACCTCACATCACCAAAACATCAAAGAGCTATAAGAAAATATCATCGATCATAATTTACCAGGATTAGTCGTACTCAAACAAGATTGTCTACTCACAGCTAAAAGAAAAGCTAGAGCTTTAAAAAAACTTATGCAAGAAGATGTTTTTTCAAAAGAAGCAACACATAAAATAAAATCTTACATTCATATTATTTAACAAAAAAACTATGTCAAAAACATGAAATGGGCGACGAAAAGATTAAGTCATATCCTCAAGGGTTCAGGAGATGTATAAATCAGCTAGGAATTTAATGAACCCAGTTAATTTGCTAATTAATATATTTATCGTATGTTAAAGGAGATATTTCCCTTTAATAACCAATTATTCTTCTATAATCTATCTCTAGCTATGTATTTAGATAAAGAACCTAATTTTGATTAAATTTTAAAAGGAGTTTTATTTACTTAACCTCAAAAAACAGCTAAAAAAATTCAACTAAAAAGTGATAAACATTTCAAAAGTAGAAAAAATCTATAAAAGAAGCAACAAGATGAAAAAAAGAAAGATAATGTACTGGTACAGATCGGACTAAACAACAGATTTAGCTAAATGATGGATAATGATGAAGGTAGATAACTTAGTTAGGATAACATCCCTTTCATACCTATTTCTGAAGGAATAGACTATAATTATAACCGGCTGTTCTAAAAATTCAAAAATATTACGCTCTGATTTGTTTAATTACTATTCGTTTCTAATAAATAGTTTCTTTAAATAATTATTAAATAGAGATAAAATATTGAATATTATGATTTTTTAGCTAAACTACATTGAGTTTATCATATTTTCTTTGAATTTTTATCTTTTGAATTTTTATAATTATAATACTGAATTAATGGACTGTTGATATAGTTTATTCCAAGTATCCGAATATAATATTAGGATATTTCAAAAAATGTCAGGATTTCTTTTCAAAGTTTTCTCTTTTATCAACTAAAAGATCTTCAGAAAAACCAAAGAAAGTAGTGTCACTGTGGGTGGAGTCCTTGCCATTGTTGGAGCTAATATCAAACACTAAGTTGCCACCTTCTTCAGGAGACCTTTAAAACTCCAATCTCCAAATGATAAACTTCAATTCCCCCTTCCCAATCGCTACACTAACCCAGGCAAATCCAAACAACAACTTTACATGGTAGTCAAGCAAGTTCTCCTCACATTGACTGCTGCTGGTCTAAAAGAAAGAGCCTAAGTTGATTCCCACCTTGATCGACCCAAAGCTGCCCTCAGAATGGCCAAAGGAACTGACACCATCCACCTTGGAGAGATGGAAAACATCTAGAGAGCTGAATAAAAGTTTGGTGTTTTAAATGAAGTGAACTACATCTGTGATAGGGAATTGATCTTTGCTGATAGCATGGTCAATGGAGATATCTCATATATAGTTAGAAAATATGGAGTTGACTTTTACTAAAGACCTGAGAGCAAAAAAGTTGATCAAGCATATCGATCTGCTTTTGAAAAATCATTAAAAACTTAAATATGGAATGATAACGCCTCTAAATTTGGACTTTCTAAGGACTAAATAATCAAAAGAGTTGAAGCCAATGATGGAATCTACTCCATGTTATTTGAAGACTTATAAGAAATTTCCCAAGGAGATGTCATCTCTCAAACTCCCTAAATCTACTGTGATAATGTTCGACTTGATTAAAAACACTATCTTCATGTCCCATACCCTATCTTCATGAGAATAAATATCTCAGAAAAAGAATTCGGATATATTTGCATTGCTATTGGAGTTAGAATCAAAGGGTAAGCCAAAATATTTTCTCCTTTCTTTTCCAACCAAGGATAAAGGCTATGGAGATTGGTGCAATCTCACATGGGTCAAATTGCAACCAATGACTTTAACATGAGAACTCATCTTGGTTGCCTCCACTTCACTACCAACCAATATAACGTTCCTATGTATAAATATTTATCAACTTTAAAGAACAAATAACAAAGAAATTTCTAAGGATTCCTCAATTCCAGCTACTCCATGTTCAACCGTGGCTTAGAAGGAGTCAATGTGGCAGCTACTGCATCTCTAGTCCACCCAATTGAAAAGATATCTCTTGTCAATAAATCTCTCAACCTCTCTCAAGATCATGTGGTTAGTATTATTGCTGCAACTAGCAACAGACTCAAGATTTACTAGTTTGACCCACTCCATATAACTAGAAATCAAGGACTTAGTAAAGAAGAGGTGAGTCAATATTTCTAAAAAATGAATTTTGATTTTCAATTATATGCTATCCTTTCCAAATATGTCTAAGGAGTCTACAATGCCTTCAATATCAAAAAACAAGCAGATGAATTAATGAAAGAAATTAATGAACAAACTCAACATATGGGAATTAAAGGAGGAAGTCCAAGACCTGGACTCAACAATAAAGATTAAGTCTTGAAAACAATTCAAAACCTCTGTTTCTGTTGGGTTGGCTTCCACAGTCACACCTTTTCAGATATCAGCGTTGGATTAACTAAAACTCTTAGACCTCCTATGCTAAAAAATGATATACCATCAAACTAAACTGAATGGGGAAATCTGATCGTTGGACAGGAATATCCAGACTCAAAAATAATAATGGAAGCAGTTAAACTCACCTCAGCTACCACCCAAAGAGACTCAGACAACTACTTGATGGATAACATTCGAAGACAAATGGAAGCTGCTGCTTTCAAAGCCATGAAACACAAAAATGACCCAGAATTATCCAAGAGCTACAGTCAAGTCTAAGAAATCGCTACTGCTACCTTGAAAGAACTGAAAGCCTATGAAGATAGAGTAATTGAGAAAAATAGAGAGAGAAAAGAAAGAAGTGCCAGTTTTGTTTTTGCTTGGATGCTTCCTAGCAGAATTCAGACTAGTCTCAACATATGATTCATAGATTAAAGGCATTATAATTAAATCAATAAAATAACAACATTATTTAACTGTAGTTAATAGTTTTTAAGGGGTTGGGGTTGGGGTTGGGGTTGGGGTTGGGGTTGGGGTTGGGGTTGGGGTTGGGGTTGGG
>CAXIUT010000291.1:0-79462 GCA_964035545.1 Bugula neritina | reverse complement strand
GGCCGGAAGTGACCTCGCGATTATCGGCTTCGATAACACAGCGGAGGCCGAACTATGGACGCCGCCACTGTCCACGCTGGCGGTAAATCCGTTCGGGCTGGGGGAACAGCTGGCGCAAACGCTACTGGATCGGATAGAACAGCCGGATAAGCCGGTGCGACAAATTCAGTTAGCGGCACAGTTGACGATTCGGGAGACGGCTTAGACAGCCACCCAACAAACCGGACATAAAAGCGGCGCTTTAACCGTCCCAATCTGCGCCAACCAACTGATACAAATAAACTTTCCAGTCTTTTTAAACCGGACATAGAAGCGGACATGAAAACCAATAAAGCAGCAGATTTGTTCTGCCCTTCGGCTCCGCTCAGGGCGCGATTCAGTAGCACGGTCCGAGGGCTGAGCCTTTCAGCTCCGCTCAAGAACCACGGAGTTGAAGCCCAGCTTTACAACACCACCCCTACCCCATCACCCGCCACACATAGATAAAACGTCGCCCGCAAGCCAAACTCAGCCTCATAAGCATCATCAATCGCCCGCTTCACCGGTTCAACCGCATCATCCGGCAACAGCGCCACCACACAGCCCCCAAATCCGCCACCGGTCATCCGTACGCCACCACGCTCACCCACGCAGCCCTGTACCGTCGCCACCAGCCAGTCAATCTCCGGCACGGTAATCTCAAAGTCATCGCGCATGGAAATATGAGACGCGGCCATTAATGCTGACAGCTGTGCGATATCGCCCTGCTCCAGTGCTTCTGCCGCCGCCAATACACGCGCATTCTCACTCACCACATGGCGGGCGCGTTTTGCGGTCATCACATCCAGACCGGTCGCAGCGTCTAATTGCGTCAGTTCAACATCACGCAGCGCTGTTACACCAAAATATGCTGCTGCCGCTTCACACTGTTTGCGCCGGGTATTGTATTCACCATCGACGTGCGCATGCGGTTTATTGGAATCAATAATCAGGATATTAAGCGCATCCGGTATCGCCACCGACTGAGTTTCCAAACTGCGACAATCAATCATCAACGCATGCCCGGCGACCCCACTGGCGGAGATCAGCTGATCCATCACACCACACATACAGCCAACAAATTCGTTCTCTGCCTGCTGACCGATGAGCGCCATATCGGTGCGGGAAATATCCAGCTCATACAGGCTGTTAAAACACTGCACAATCAGTACTTCCAGCGAGGCGGATGAACTCAGACCCGCGCCCTGTGGAATATTGCCGCTAATCGCGATGATCGCGATGTCCATACCACCCAACACATAACCACGCGCCAGCATCACCTGTACTACGCCACGTACATAATTGGCCCAGGGCTGTACTTCATTCTGCGTGATTGGCTGATCCAGCCGGAACATGTCGACCTGCTGCGCGTAGTCCGTAGCAACGACACGGACGGTGTTGTCATACCGCACTTGTACCGCCGCCAGTGTATGGCGATTAATCGCACAAGGCAGGACAAAACCATCATTATAATCGGTGTGTTCGCCGATTAGGTTAACCCGCCCCGGTGCGGCGAAGTGATGGTTTGGAAGGCTTGCTGAAAAGCGGCATTTAACTGTAATAAATCGTGTATCACCATCACACCTCCATCAGGTAGTGCCGCTCACTACTCACCGCCCGTAGCCGCTCCGCCGCCTGCTCCGGTGTTAAATCGCGTTGCGCCTCTGCCAGCATTTCATAACCCACCATAAACTTACGCACTGTGGCCGAGCGTAATAATGGTGGGTAAAACACTGCGTGGAGCTGCCAGTAGTTCAGGCTATCCGATGTGTTCGCCGCGTCGCCGAATGGTGCATAATGCCAGCCCATCGAATACGGAAAGCTGGTTTGAAACAGATTATCGTAGCGGGTGGTTAGTTGCTTCAAAGCCACGGCTAAATCCGCACGTTGTTCCGCACTCATCTGGTCAAAACGGGCGACGGTGGTACGCGGCATCAGTAAGGTTTCAAACGGCCACATCGCCCAGTAAGGCACAACTGCCAGCCAGTGTGCCGTTTCCACAACAACACGTTCACCCGCTTCGGCTTCCAGTTTCACGTAATCCAGCAGTAGGTTTGTCCCATGTTGCTGCCAGTATGCGCGCAGGTGCTGATCTTTACGGGCAATTTCGTTCGGTAAAAAATCGCTGGCCCAGATCTGGCCGTGTGGGTGTGGCTGTGAACAGCCCATCATCGCGCCTTTGTTTTCAAACACCTGTACCCAACAATAATCACGCCCCAGTTCAACCGTCTGTTCAACCCAGGTATCAACAATCCCTCTGATTTCTGTCGTTGTCAGCTCCGGTAAAGTCAAACTATGATTCTCTGAATAACAAATCACCCGACTCAGGCCATGCACACTGTGATTACGCAGTAATCGTCCTTCATGACGCTCATGCAGGAGCAGAGTATTATTACCTGCCGGTGGCGTATCCGTTAGTAGCGCAGGAAGTCATTTGCAAAGACATGACAGCCCCGGTAATCCGGATTTTTTGCGCCTCCCATACGTTCATTACGCGGACACAGATAACAAGACGCCTCATGGCTGGCAAACTGCTCGTATTCCCGCTTCTCTGCCTGCCCCTGCCACGGGCGTTTACCACGCTGCGGTGAGACTAAAACCCATTCGCCGCTAAGCGGATTATAGCGGCGGTGGGGATGGTCATCGGGATTAAAAGTGATCATCAGCAGGTATAGTTCATACCCAAGCGGCCACCATCAACATAAACCGTCTCACCGGTAATATAGCTCGCTTTCTCACTCGCGAGGAACGCGACGACATCGCCCACTTCCCGCGCCGAGCCAATCCGCTGTAACGGGGTACGCGACATCACCGTTTTCATCGCTTCCGGGTTCGCATTCACCCCGGCCAGCATCGCGGTATCAATCGACCCCGGCCCCACTGCATTTACCCGGATGTTATGTGGCGCGAGAGAAAGTGCGGCGGATTTAGTGAGCTGCATCACGCCACCTTTGGAAGCACAGTAAGACGCAATCGATGGGATGGCAACCTGTGCGTTAATTGAGGACATGTTGACAATAGCGCCCTCAATGTTATGGGCGACCATACCTTTCGCGGCACGTTGTAATGCAACAAAAGTACCCAACAGGTTAAGATTAATCACGCTCATAAAATCCTCGACCGAGGTGTCCAGTAAATCACCGGGACGGGCAACTCCGGCATTATTTACCAAAATCCCCACCGGGCCACGCTGTTCTTCGATTTGGTCGAACATCTGCTGGATCTGATCCGGTTTACTAAGATCACAGCTAATCGCCAGCGTATCATTACCCATTTTTTCTGCGGCGGCTTGTACACCTTCTGCGTTAATATCAGCCAGTACAATCTGTGCGCCATTTTCAGCGATAGCCTCAGCACAGGCATAGCCAATACCCTGTGCGCCACCGGTTATCAGGGCGATTGGCTGTTCAGCGTGATTCATGTCATCTTCCTTTTGTCGTTAATATGCGGAAGATATTCTGCTGTTTATAGACCACGATTTCCACCCTTTTGGTTTGTGTATCACAACAAACCATCGCCTGAGGCCCGGGCCGGATATTAAAGCACGCTTTTGCTACTCCCATTGCTGAAGCGCGTTACGTGCGCGACCGGGATATGCTATTGATAGCCGGATCGGCACAAACGATACGTTACATCTTTTTTCATGTTACCTCCCCGTTTATCCTTTCTCCATCTTGCAACGGAGCGCAACCATACTATATACTTATAGGCTATCAATAATAATTATTGTTTCAGTCTAATCTCAGTTTTGAGCAATTGAAACCAGCACCCAAAATAAGAAGGCGGTTATAATGAGCCAACGAGAAAAATCACACATTCCTATGGGCGGTCACGATACAACCCCGGATAACACTCAGTCATATTCTCACCCACAGCAGGCATCCCCGCCTTTCAATAGAGTATCAAGAGAGCGAAAAAGGCGACGAACCGGGAGTCCGCCCGGACTCTCCTCCATCTTAGCGTCTTTTTTCGGCATTGTATTCGTTATGATGTTGTCGCTAACAGCGGCGGGTGGTTTATTTGATTCTTCTTCCGGGTTTCATTCGCGTTATGTGGGTATTCTGGAAACGTTGGTACCGGCGGCAGAGGCTAATAGTACCGACTCCGACGGCGACGGCGTTCCCGACGCCAGCGACATCGACGCTGACAACGACGGTATTTTGGATAGTACAGAGGCTCCGGCCGCTCCGGATGCCAATGCAATTTTTACCGCATTAATGGGAGCGAATGCAGGCGTTTATGGTGAAGACGGTGCCGCAGGAATTGTCTTCCGCACGCCCAACGGCGAGCTAACGCGAGTGGTGGTACAGTCTGTAATTACTGACTGGACTAATTCGGCCACTAATGGGATTACCTTTGAAGACGTCTTTTCACATGAAGCTCACGTATTCGCGAATGGTAGCGATGGAAATTTTTATTACCATGAAATAGGAATGAATGCTGCTCGCTTCACTGTCGTTACAGGGATTCCAACTGGCACCAGGGTCGTTTCGGTTACCGCTGACGACAAAAATGCCGCGCTCTTGCTAGATGATGGTCGAATGATGCGCCTTCCACTACCCTTCAATGTCTCTAATGCACCAGCGGCACTGTATAACGGAGCGGATAATACAGGGTTCGTCTCTGTTGCTGGTGGTGGCGTGAATGGAATTTCTATGCCTTCCGGGCAGATGGCACGGTTTATACAGCACCCGCTACTACAACAGGCACAGTGGAGGAGTTTACAACCCTGGGTTCGGGTGTTACGAAAATTACTGATGCTACCAGAGGTAGAGCTGTCGCATTAAAAGATGACGGTACTGTTTTCACATGGGATCCTACCGCTACTTCACAGCCAATTACCGCTACTCAGCTCACGGTCACCGATACTAACTTCAGCGGTCCGGTGGTTGATGTTACGGCCACAACAACCGGGACTGTGTATGTTCTTGATTCGGCTGGTAATACGTTTGAGGTTAATCTTGCTGGTACCGATGCCACGTTGCACATAGCCGGTACAGGCATTGAAGACATTGACATGGGTCACACACGATTTCTGTTGCGTGCTGACTACACCAATGACCAGCTTTTCGTTGATGAGACGACGGTTTCACTAGCCATATCTTCTTTCAGTACGCCCGATTTGGTCGGTGCCATTCAACTCCATTCAGATACGCTGGCCGTGGTAACGGACGGTAATGGGAACTACGAACTACTCGGCATAGGAACGCTGGGTCTTTCATCGGCACATATTATTCCTGATCAGGTCCTTCTGACCTTTACCGATCAGGACTATGACCTAAGCAGCGGTAGCGGTAGCAGCGGCAGTAGCAGCTCTGTTAGTTCAGCAGGCTTCCTTGACACCGATGGTGACGGCATCAGCAACCATGCTGACCTGGACAGTGACAACGACGGGATCAGCGACCTGGTTGAAAGTGGTGCAACGGCGGCTCAAATCGCAGCTGACACCAACCACGACGGGACAATCTCCGATGCTGAAGCTATAGCCTATGATCTGGCTAATGGCGGAACAGGCGTTGCCGACGCCGACGGCGATGGCTTGATGGATCTGTTCGATGCTGACAAAGCAGACAGTTCAGATGCCGCATCAATTGGAACCGCTCCGGTCGATAGTGAAACGGTGGCCGATGGCACGCCTGATTACCTCGACCTAGATAGCGACAACGACGGTATCGGCGATGCGACCGAAGCTCGCGCTTCAACCGACTACGTCGCCTACGCTGGCACCGATGACGCCGCCGACAGCGACGATGACGGTATCCTTGATATCTACGATACCGCTACCGCCGGAGTTGGCTTTGCAACCGGTGAATCGAACAACGCCTTTATTGCCGGGGCCAACATGGCCAACGCCGATGCCAACGACACGGCTGATTCGACGCCCGACTATTTGGATCTGGACAGCGATGGTGACGGCGTGTCCGACGCCGACGAAGGCGGAAGCGCCGTAGCGACCGCGCCGACCTATGCTGATCCTGATGGCAGTGTGAATGATCCGCTGGGCGGCAGCGACGGCTTACTTAATGTTGACGCCGACAGCGCCGAAGTTGATTTCCGTAGCGTAGCCGACTCCGACGGCGACGGCGTTCCCGACGCCAGCGACATCGACGCTGACAACGATGGGATTCTGGATAGTGTAGAGGCACCTTCCGAAATAAATGCCAGTGACATTTTTACCGCATTAATGGGGCCGAATGCAGGCGCTTATGCTGAAGACGGACGAGACGGGCACGTTGTCCTCATGACCGACGGTACGATAACCCGATTCAGGGACAGAGTTACGACGGCCTGACTGGACCAATTCGGCCAGTAATGGGATCACCTTTGAGACCTTCTTTTCGATTGAATCTCATGCACTCATGATCGGTACCGATGGCAACTTATATGGTCGTGTGATAAGAGACCCAGTTGTAATCCCGTGCCAATTATTGGGGTCCCAACCGGTGCCAAGGTCACGTCTGTTACCGCAGACCACGGCAATGCCGCGCTCTTGTTAGATGATGGCCGAATCATGCGCCTTCCAATGACCTCCACTACCATTGGAACAGATGCGGCAGCACTATACACTGGAACGGAGAATAAAGACTTCGTCTCGGTTTCTGGTGGTGGCGGGACTGGGAGTTTTTACGCTTTCCGAGCAGATGGCACAGTCTATACTGCACCCGTTGATTCGACTGGCACAGTGGCTGAGTTTACGGGCTTGGGCTCGGGTGTCGTTCAAATCAGCGACAATTTTAGCGCCTATCCGTATACCCAGCGGGCTATCGCGTTAAAAGACGACGGTACGCTTTGGACGTGGCTATCTAATGCCACCGCAGCCCCAATTCCCGTTACCCAGCTCGTGATAACCGATCCTAACTTCAGCGGTACAGCTGTTGATATTGTTAATCCAGTACAAGGCCCCCCCTTTATTCTTGATTCGGCTGGCAATACATTCACGGCTAATAGCGCTGGTACCGATGCCACGTTGCACATAGCCGGAACAGACATTGAAGACATTGATACAGGTATAACATCAGCATATCTGATGCGTGCTGACTACACAAATGACCAGCTGTTTATCAATAATGATGCGGTTTCATTAGACGTCTCTTCTTTTACCACGCCTGATTTGATTGGTGCAATTCAATCACATTACGATACTTTTGCCTTGGTAACGGACGGGAATGGGAACTACGAACTACTCGGTATGCCGACGGTATTGCTCTCAGGGATACACATGAATTTTGGTGGTCAGGTCATTGAGACTTTTACCGACCAGGACTATGGCCTGAGCGGAGGTAGCGGTAGTGGTAGTAGCAGCTCTGGTAGTTCAGCAGCGTTTCTTGACACCGATGGTGACGGTATCAGCAACCATGAGGATCTCGACAGTGACAACGACGGAATCAGCGACCTGGTTGAAAGTGGTGCAACGGCGGCTCTAATCGCAGCCGACACCAACAACGACGGGACAATCTCCGCTGCTGAAGCTGCCGCTGCCAATGGCGGTGTTGCTGATGCCGATGGCGATGGCCTGATGGATATCTTTGATGCTGACATCTCGACTGGAAATACAGCTGCCGACTCTATCGGTACAGCCCCCGTTGACAGCTTCAACACAGCTGGTGACGATCTGGCTGACTATCTCGACTTGGATAGTGACGATGATGGTATCGGCGATGCGACCGAAGCTCGCGCATCGACTTATTACGTCGCTTACGCTGGCACCGATGACGCGGCCGACAGCGACGATGATGGTATCCTTGATATCTACGATACCGCTACCGCTGGCGTTGGCTTTGCAACCGGCGAATCGAACAACGCCTTTATCGCCGGGGCCAACACGGCCAACGCCGATGCCAACGACACGGCTGATACGACGCCCGACTATTTGGATCCGGACAGCGATGGTGACGGCATAACCGACGCCGACGAAGGCGGAAGCGCCGTAGCGACCGCGCCGACCTATGCTGATCCTGATGGAAGTGTGAATGATCCGCTGGGCGGCAGCGACGGCTTACTTAATGTTGACGCCGACAGCGCCGAAGTTGATTTCCGTAGCGTAGCCGACTCCGACGGCGACGGCGTTCCCGACGCCAGCGACATCGACGCTGACAACGATGGGATTCTGGATAGTGTAGAGGCACCTTCCGAAATAAATGCCAGTGACATTTTTACCGCATTAATGGGGCCGAATGCAGGCGCTTATGCTGAAGACGGACGAGAGGGGCACGTTGTCCTCATGACCGACGGTACGATAACCCGATTCAGGGACAGAGTTACGACGGCTGACTGGACCAATTCGGCCAGTAATGGGATCACCTTTGAGACCTTCTTTTCGATTGAATCTCATGCACTCATGATCGGTACCGATGGCAACTTATATGGTCGTGTGATAAGAGACCCCGCTGGTAATCCCGTGCCAATTATTGGGATCCCAACCGGCGCCAAGGTCACGTCTGTTACCGCAGACCACGGCAATGCCGCGCTCTTGTTAGATGATGGCCGAATCATGCGCCTTCCAATGACCTCCACTACCATTGGAACAGATGCGGCAGCACTATACACTGGAGCGGAGAATAAAGACTTCGTCTCGGTTTCTGGTGGTGGCGGGACTGGGAGTTTTTACGCTTTCCGAGCAGATGGCACGGTCTATACTGCACCCGTTGATTCGACTGGCACAGTGGCTGAGTTTACGGGCTTGGGCTCGGGTGTCGTTCAAATCAGCGACAATTTTAGCGCCTATCCGTATACCCAGCGGGCTATCGCGTTAAAAGACGACGGTACGCTTTGGACGTGGCTATCTAATGCCACCGCAGCCCCAATTCCCGTTACCCAGCTCGTGATAACCGATCCTAACTTCAGCGGTACAGCTGTTGATATTGTTAATCCAGTACAAGGCCCCCCCTTTATTCTTGATTCGGCTGGCAATACATTCACGGCTAATAGCGCTGGTACCGATGCCACGTTGCACATAGCCGGAACAGACATTGAAGACATTGATACAGGTATAACATCAGCATATCTGATGCGTGCTGACTACACAAATGACCAGCTGTTTATCAATAATGATGCGGTTTCATTAGACGTCTCTTCTTTTACCACGCCTGATTTGATTGGTGCAATTCAATCACATTACGATACTTTTGCCTTGGTAACGGACGGGAATGGGAACTACGAACTACTCGGTATGCCGACGGTATTGCTCTCAGGGATACACATGAATTTTGGTGGTCAGGTCATTGAGACTTTTACTGACCAGGACTATGGCCTGAGTAGTGGTAGCGGCAGTAGTAGTAGCAGTAGTAGCTCTGGTAGTTCAGCAGGGTTTCTTGACACCGATGGTGACGGTATCAGCAACCATGAGGATCTCGACAGTGACAACGACGGAATCAGCGACCTGGTTGAAAGTGGTGCAACGGCGGCTCTAATCGCAGCCGACACCAACAACGACGGGACAATCTCCGCTGCTGAAGCTGCCGCTGCCAATGGCGGTGTTGCTGATGCCGATGGCGATGGCCTGATGGATATCTTTGATGCTGACATCTCAACTGGAAATACAGCTGCCGACTCTATCGGTACAGCCCCCGTTGACAGCTTCAACACGGCTGGTGACGATCTGGCTGACTATCTCGACTTGGATAGTGACGATGATGGTATCGGCGATGCGACCGAAGCTCGCGCATCGACTTATTACGTCGCTTACGCTGGCACCGATGACGCCGCCGACAGCGACGATGACGGTATCCTTGATATCTACGATACCGCTACCGCTGGCGTTGGCTTTGCAACCGGCGAATCGAACAACGCCTTTATCGCAGGGGCCAACACGGCCAACGCCGATGCCAACGACACGGCTGATACGACGCCCGACTATTTGGATCCGGACAGCGATGGTGACGGTATATCCGACGCCGACGAAGGCGGAAGCGCCGTAGCGACCGCGCCGACCTATGCTGATCCTGATGGCAGTGTGAATGATCCGCTGGGCAGCAGCGACGGCTTACTTAATGTTGACGCCTACAGCCCCGAAGTTGATTTCCGGGGTGGAGCTAATGTCGACAGTGACGGCGACGGCATTCCGGACGCAACCGACCCCGACGACGATAACGATGGCATCTCAGATGTAGACGAAGGCACCACCGACACCGATAGTGACGGTATTCCGGATCGCATTGAATCCAACATTATCGACACCGACGGTGACGGTAACTTCGATTTCAACGACAGCAATGCTGACGGTGACATTGAAGGAGACGATGGTGATAATGGCAATAACGGCGAACAGGACGGTGTTTTAGAAGGCCCCTGGAACGACAACGATGGCGACGGTATCCCGGCGCACCTTGACCCGAATGACGACACGGCTGGCGCGGGTGATGCGGATGGCGATGGTATCAACGACGACGTTGAATGTCCGAATGGCTATATCTGTCCTGACTCCGATGGTGATGGTGTCCCGGATTACATGGATGCACCGGATCTCATCGACAGTGACGGCGACGGCATTCCGGATATAACCGACCCCGACGACGATAACGATGGCATCTCAGATGTAGACGAAGGCACCACCGACACCGATGGCGACGGTATTCCGGATCGACTGGAATCCAACATACTCGACACCGACGGTGATGGTAACTTCGATTTCGACGACAACGATGCTGACGGCGATAGCGAAGGTACGGATGGTACCGGCGGCGAACAGGACGGTGTGTTAGAAGGCCCCTGGAACGACAACGATGGCGACGGTATCCCGGCGCACCTTGACCCGAATGATGCAACAGCGGGTATGGGTGATGCGGATGGCGACGGTATCGACGACGACGTTGAATGTCCGAATGGTTACATCTGCCCTGACTCCGATGGTGATGGTATCCCGGATTACATGGATACTGACTCCGACGGTGACGGTATATTAGATGCAACGGAAGGTACGACCGATACCGATAACGATGGTATCCCGGATCGTCTGGAATCCAACATACTCGACACCGATGGTGACAACGCGATGGATTACAACGACGACAACGCTGATGGCGACAGCGAAGGTACTGATGGTACCGGCGGCGAGCAGAATAGCGTAGAAACCGGTATCTGGAACGACAACGATGGCGACGGTATCCCGGCGCACCTTGACCCGAATGATGCAACAGCGGGTATGGGTGATGCGGATGGCGACGGTATCGACGACGACGTTGAATGTCCGAATGGCTATATCTGTCCTGACTCCGATGGCGATGGTATCCCGGATTACATGGATACTGACTCCGACGGTGACGGTACGCCGGATGCAACGGAAGGTACGACCGATACCGATAACGATGGTATCCCGGATCGTCTGGAATCCAACATACTCGACACCGATGGTGACGGCGCGAAGGATTACAACGACGACAACGCTGATGGCGACGGTGAAGGTACTGATGGTACCGGCGGCGAGCAGGATGGCGTGGAAACCGGTGTTTGGAACGACAACGATGGCGATGGTATCCCGGCGCACCTTGACCCGAATGACAACACGGCTGGCGCGGGTGATGCGGATGGCGATGGTATCAACGACGACGTTGAATGTCCGAATGGCTATACCTGTCCTGACTCCGATGGTGATGGTATCCCGGATTACATGGATACACCGGATCTCATCGACAGTGACGGCGACGGCATTCCGGATATAACCGACACCGACGACGATAACGATGGCATCTCAGATGTAGACGAAGGCACCACCGACGAAGACGGTGACGGTATTCCGGATCGACTGGAATCCAACATACTCGACACCGATGGTGATGGTTACTTCGATTTCGACGACAACGATGCTGACGGCGATAGCGAAGGTACAGATGGTACCGGCGGCGAACAGGCCGGTGTGTTAGAAGGCCCCTGGAAAGACAACGATGGCGACGGTATCCCGGCGCACCTTGACCCGAATGATGAAACAGCGGGTATGGGTGATGCGGATGGCGACGGTATCGACGACGACGTTGAATGTCCGAATGGCTATATCTGTCCTGACTCCGATGGCGATGGTATCCCGGATTACATGGATACTGACTCCGACGGTGACGGTACGCCGGATGCAACGGAAGGTACGACCGATACCGATAACGATGGTATCCCGGATCGTCTGGAATCCAACATACTCGACACCGATGGTGACGGCGCGACGGATCACAACGACGACAACGCTGATGGCGACGGTGAAGGTACTGATGGTACCGGCGGCGAGCAGGGTGGCGTGGAAACCGGTATCTGGAAAGACAACGATGGCGACGGTATCCCGGCGCACCTTGACCCGAATGATGAAACAGCGGGCGCGGGTGATGCGGATGGCGATGGTGTCGATGACGATGCTGAATGTCCGAATGGTTATACCTGTCCTGATGCCGACGGTGATGGTGTTCCGGATTATATGGATAATGATTTCGATAATGACGGAATACCGGATGCGACCGATACCGATGACGACGGCGACGGCGTTAGTGACGCGGACGAAGCATTAGTCGGTACCGATCCGTTAGACCCGGAAACAACCGACGGAACGCCGGATGGTAGCCTGGACTATGATAACGATGGTATTAACAACGGTGATGAATCTGATGAAACCCTTGCGGTGCCAACAGATGTAGCTCCGGCTGATGGCTACAATGACATTGTGACTCCGCTTGCCGGCGCAGCAATGGTTAAGCTCCAGGTGCGTACTTATCTACAGGGGGCCTACGACAGCAGTCTTGGCCTAATGAATGATACGCTACGTACCAGCGAGCTGTTACCGACGGCGCATCCGTATGGCGAAGCACCCTTTGGTCATGATGGAACCGAGACCCTCAGTACGGCGGTAGTCGCCGACGCGGCTTATATAGAAGATGATGTCGTGGATTGGGTGTTGCTGGAACTGCGTAATGCGGCCGACCCAACGACCATCGAAGCCAGTTACGCGGTCATGGTACAACGCGATGGTGATCTGGCGAATGCGGCTACGGGTGATGACACTATCACGTTCTACGGTGTCGCGGATGCTGATTACCACGTTAGCGTACGCCACCGGAACCATCCGGGTGTGATGACGGAAAACCCGGTTAGTCTGAGCGCTACCACCACGATGGTTGATTTCACGTTGCCAACTACACAGGCAATGGGCGATAGCACAGCGAATCCGGCGCGACTGGAAGCGGGTAGCATTAGACTCATGTGGGCCGGAGATGCTAACCAGGATCAAACTGCCATTGCTTACGGTGTCAGTAATGATGCGAACAGTGTGCTGGGTAATGTACTAACAGCGCCGGGTAACGCAGCGTACTTTAACTCCAACTACGTACTGCATGGTTACCTTAGTACTGACCTCAACATGGATGGTATGACAATATTTGCCGGTGCGGACAATGATATTAACATTATGTTAGCTAATGTCTTGTTACATCCAAATAATAGTGTCTTTGCAGCTAACTTTATTCTAATCGGAGGTATGGACCAAATAGTGACTCCTTAATACAATCAATGAGTCCTAACTAATTGCTATTCTCTCCCCCCTATACGACCCTTTCGGTTAGCGTAGGGGGGAAGAGAAATAGCTAAGCCCATAAATAAAAAATAATAAGAGAGATTCATGAAAATAGCCAAATTTATACCTCAAACACTGCCACTGGCTGGTGGTGTATTACTGGCTTGTTGTATAGGTACAGCCAGCGCAACGGATAACGCAGACGACAGCGAACAGGTACTTGAGTACAAACTGGCGCTGGCGGATGATGGCGAAACATATGAGGTCTGGATGAAACCAACGGTACTACCGAAACCCGACCTTAGCCTTACCGGCCAGCTAACTATCCGGGTTCCCGGTGATAGCCTGTTCCAGGCGGAAGACGTACAAAACTATGTCGGCGATGCCAGCTGGGTGGAAACGGCGCGTGTGGACGCACCGGAAGAAAATCCTGAATACGATTATATTTCCTTCTCCTATGTCGGCCTAACGGGTGACGCCAACTTCTACCAATGGGAGGCGGACGAGGAAAAACTGATATTTTCTTTCCGTAATTCGGGGGGTTGTGTGTCGGATGTCCGCCTGATGGATGATGATGACCCGTTTAATGTGCCAGACAATTCAGCCGGTACGCGTCCGGGTAACCAGTTCACTAATATTGGCTGGGGCACAGTGGAAAGTAATAATTACCTCGGCAATTACGGCGCAGCGCTTAGCTGTTCGTAGTACAAGTGTGTGGGGGCTTTGCCCGCTGTAAATTTTGTCACACTGCTTGCTGTGTAAGTCGAAGACTTACATCCCGTCGGGGTGTAAGCCTTTCATACACGTTACTGTAATAATAATCAGACTAAATTATAAATATAATAGTGGGTAAACATGTCTTGTTTCATTAAATTCAACAATATTTCTACGTTGCGTTTTATAGCTACACTATTGTTCTTATTATTAGCGCAAAGTGCTTCAGCGGCGGCGGTGCTGGATTATATTATCCGGTGGGATGAAGTAGATGAACGCTATCGGGTTTTCATGGTACCCGATAGCATACCCTCACCTAATCTTAGTATGACCGGTCAGGTAACGATAAAAGTACCCACAGCAACCGGGGCCGACCGTTTTATAGTACAAGATCTCCAAAGTGCAGTTGCCGGTACGGTCTGGAGTCAGAATTCACGTGCGGATTCACCTCACGAAGACAATACCGTTGATTATTTATCTTTTGGTCTCTCTGTTAGTAACCCGGCGGCCTTTAGCTGGCAGGCCGGGGTAGAACAGGAAGTATTCAGTTTCGAAAATGGCGGAACTTGTCAGGGGGCGGTAACATTAATCGAAGACAATGACCCCTTCAATACACTTCCAAATTCAGCCGGCACCAGCCCCGGTCATCAATTCACCAATCTGGGCTGGGGATCGGCCGGTGATAACAATTACCGGGCGAACCTGGAAGGCGCTGCAAATTGCGCACCTCCCCCTCCCGCTGATGCCTGCGCACTCGACTACACTATTCGCTGGGATGCAACGAATGCGCGCTACCGTGTCTTTATGACGCCGAACCGGACACCTTCGCCTGACCTCAGTCTGACCGGTCAGGTAACCATACGCGTCCCCAGCGCGAGCGGAGCTGATCGCTTTGTGGCACAGGATCTGCAAAACCCGATCACTGGTACCACCTGGAGCCAGAATTCACGCACCGACGCACCGACCGAAGATAATACGGCCGATTACCTCTCGTTCAGCCTCGCGGCCAACAACGTGGCAGCCTTTAACTGGCAGACCGGTGTCGAGCAGGAAGTATTCAGCTTCGAGAATGGCGGAGCCTGCCTCGGTGATGTCTCGTTACTGGCGAACAGTGATCCGTTTAATGTCTTCCCGAATTCAGCCAATACAATACCGGGTAACCAGTTCACCAACCTGGGCTGGGGCGGTGCAAATGACAATAACTACTGTCAGAATCTCGAACTACCCGCCGCTTGTAGCAGCAGCATGGATTACGGTGATGCGCCGGTATCGGGCACAGCGCCGGATGGCAGCAGCACCAATAGTTACGGTGAAGCCAGCCACACTATCGTGAGCGGCACCTATCTCGGTAGCGCTGCGCCGGATGCTGATAGCACCAGTCAGGCCAGTCCCGGTGCCGACGGTGACGATAACGATGGTACGAATGATGACGATGGTATCAATATCCCGACGCTAACCCAGGGCACGGTGGCTACTATTACCGCTACGGTAAGTGGTGCTGGTGGTTACCTACAGGGCTGGATTGACTGGAATGGTAACGGTGCCTTTGAGGCGGGCGAACAGGTCGCCACCGATTTACAGGATGATGGCAACGCTGACGATACAACCGCCAGCGATGGCACGATTACCTTTAACGTCACACCGCCCTCTTCCGCCACCACTAATCCGACCTTTGCCCGCTTCCGCTGGTCCGCGACGCAGGGACTGGATAGCACCACCGCCGCCAGTGACGGTGAAGTGGAGGATTACCGCTTAGCAGTGATCGCACAAGCTGCCAGTTGCGCACTCGACTACACTATTCGCTGGGACGCAGCGAATGCACGTTACCGTGTCTTTATGACGCCGAACCGGACACCTTCGCCTGACCTCAGCCTGACCGGTCAGGTAACCATACGCGTCCCCACCGCGAGCGGAGCGGATCGCTTTGTGGCCCAGGATCTGCAAAACCCGATCACTGGTACCACCTGGAGTCAGAATTCACGCACCGACGCACCGAACGAAGATAATACGGCCGATTACCTCTCGTTCAGCCTGGCGGCCAACAACGTGGCAGCCTTTAACTGGCAGAGCGGTGTCGAGCAGGAAGTATTCAGCTTCGAGAATGGCGGAGCCTGCCTCGGTGATGTCTCGTTACTGGCGAACAGTGATCCGTTTAATGTCTTCCCGAATTCAGCCAATACAATACCGGGTAACCAGTTCACCAATCTGGGCTGGGGCGGTGCAAATGACAATAACTATTGTCAGAATCTCGAACTACCCGCCGCTTGTAGCAGCAGCGTGGATTACGGTGATGCGCCGGTATCAGGCACAGCGCCGGATGGCAGCAGTACTAATAGTTACGGTGAAGCCAGTCACACTATCGTGAGCGGCACCTATCTCGGTAGCGCCGCGCCGGATGCTGACAGTGCCAATCAGGCCAGCTCCAGCGCAGAGGGTGACGATAACGATGGTACGAATGATGATGATGGTATCAGTATCCCGACCCTAACCCAGGGCACGGTGGCTACTATTACCGCTACGGTGAGTGGTGCCGGTGGTTACCTACAGGGCTGGATTGACTGGAATGGTAACGGTGCTTTTGAGGCGGGCGAACAGGTCGCCACCGATTTACAGGATGATGGCAACGCTGACGATACAACCGCCAGCGATGGCACGATTACCTTTAACGTCACGCCGCCCTCTTCCGCAACAACTAATCCGACCTTTGCCCGCTTCCGCTGGTCCGCGACACAGGGGCTGGATAGCACCACCGCCGCCAGTGACGGTGAAGTGGAGGATTACCGCTTAGCAGTGATCGCACAAGCTGCCAGTTGTGCGCTCGACTACACTATTCGCTGGGATGCCGCGAATGCACGTTACCGTGTCTTTATGACGCCGAACCGGACACCTTCGCCTGACCTCAGTCTGACCGGTCAGGTAACCATACGCGTCCCCACCGCGAGCGGAGCTGATCGCTTTGTGGCCCAGGATCTGCAAAACCCGATCACTGGTACCACCTGGAGTCAGAATTCACGCACCGACGCACCGAACGAAGATAATACGGCCGATTACCTCTCATTCAGCCTCGCGGCCAACAACGTGGCAGCCTTTAACTGGCAGACCGGTGTCGAGCAGGAAGTATTCAGCTTCGAAAATGGCGGAGCCTGCCTCGGTGATGTCTCGTTACTGGCGAACAGTGATCCGTTTAATGTCTTCCCGAATTCAGCCAATACAATACCGGGTAACCAATTCACCAATCTGGGCTGGGGCGGTGCAAATGACAATAACTACTGTCAGAATCTCGAACTACCCGCCGCTTGTAGCAGCAGCATGGATTACGGTGATGCGCCGGTATCGGGCACAGCGCCGGATGGCAGCAGTACTAATAGTTATGGTGAAGCCAGTCACACTATCGTGAGCGGCACCTATCTCGGTAGCGCTGCGCCGGATGCTGATAGCACCAGTCAGGCCAGTCCCGGTGCCGACGGTGACGACAACGATGGTACGAATGATGATGATGGTATCAGTATCCCAACCCTAACCCAGGGTACGGTGGCTACTATTACCGCTACCGTGAGTGGTGCCAGTGGTTACCTACAGGGCTGGATTGACTGGAATGGTAACGGTGCTTTTGAGGCGGGCGAACAGGTCGCCACCGATTTACAGGATGATGGCAACGCCGACGATACAACCGCCAGCGATGGCACGATTACTTTTAACGTCACGCCGCCCTCTTCCGCGACCACTAATCCGACCTTTGCCCGCTTCCGCTGGTCCGCGACGCAGGGACTGGATAGTACTACTGCCGCCAGTGACGGTGAGGTCGAGGATTACCGCTTAACGGTGACCGCACAAGCCGACAGTTGTGCGCTCGACTACACTATTCGCTGGGATGCAGCGAATGCGCGCTACCGTGTCTTTATGACACCAAACCGGACGCCTTCACCCGACCTTAGTATGACCGGCCAGGTGACCATTCGTGTACCCACCGCCACCGGAGCGGATCGCTTTGTGGCACAAGATATTCAAAACCCGATCACCGGTACCGCCTGGAGCCAGAGTTCACGGGCGGATGCACCGACCGAAGATACCAGCGCCGATTACCTCTCATTCAGCCTCGCGGCCAGCAACGTGGCGGCCTTTAACTGGCAGAGCGGCGTCGAACAGGAAGTGTTCAGCTTCGAAAATGGCGGAGCCTGCCTCGGTGATGTGGCACTGCTAGAGAACAGTGATCCGTTTAATGTCTTCCCAAATTCAGCCGGCAACCGACCAGGCAACCAGTTCACTAATTTGGGCTGGGGCGCATTTAGCGCCAATAACTACTGCCAGAATCTGGAACTACCCGCCGCCTGTAGCAGCAGCGTGGATTATGGTGATGCGCCGGTATCAGGCACAGCGCCGGATGGCAGTAGTACTAATAGTTATGGTGAAGCCAGTCACACTATCGTAAGTAGCACCTATCTCGGTAGTGCCGCGCCGGATGCTGACAGTGCCAATCAGGCCAGCCCCAGCGCAGAGGGTGATGATAACGATGGTACGAATGATGATGATGGTATCAGTATCCCGACGCTAACTCAGGGTACGGTGGCTACTATTACCGCTACGGTGAGTGGTGCTGGTGGTTACCTACAGGGCTGGATTGACTGGAATGGTAACGGTACCTTTGATGCGGGCGAACAGGTCGCTACCGATTTACAGGATGATGGCAACGCCGACGATACAACCGCCAGCGATGGCACGATTACCTTTAACGTCACGCCGCCTTCTTCCACCACCACTAATCCGACCTTTGCCCGCTTCCGCTGGTCCGCGACACAGGGGCTGGATAGTACTACTGCCGCCAGTGATGGCGAGGTCGAGGATTACCGCTTAACTGTGACCGCACAGGCCGACAGTTGTGCGCTCGACTACACTATTCGCTGGGATGCAGCGAATGCGCGCTACCGTGTCTTTATGACGCCGAACCGGACGCCTTCGCCCGACCTCAGTATGACCGGTCAGGTGACCATTCGTGTACCCACCGCCACCGGAGCGGATCGCTTTGTCGCCCAGGATATTCAAAACCCGATCACCGGTACCACCTGGAGCCAGAGTTCACGCGCCGACGCACCAACCGAAGATAATACGGCCGATTACCTGTCATTCAGCCTCGCGGCCTCAACAGCCAGTGCTTTTAACTGGCAGAGCGGTGTCGAACAGGAAGTGTTCAGCTTTGAGAATGGCGGAGCCTGTCTCGGTGATGTGGCACTGTTCGAGGACAGCGATCCGTTTAATATCTCCCCGAATTCAGTCGGTAACCGACCGGGTAACCAGTTCACCAATCTGGGCTGGGGCGGTGCAAATGACAATAACTACTGCCAGAATCTGGAACTACCCGCCGCTTGTAGCAGCAGCATGGATTATGGTGATGCGCCGGTATCAGGCACAGCGCCGGATGGCAGCAGCACCAATAGTTATGGTGAAGCCAGTCATAATATCGTGAGCAGCACCTACCTCGGTAGCGCCGCGCCGGATGCTGACAGTGCTAATCAGGCCAGCCCCAGCGCGGAGGGTGACGACAACGATGGTACGAATGACGATGATGGTATCAATATCCCGACGCTAACTCAGGATACGGTGGCTACTATTACCGCTACCGTTAGTGGTGCCGGCGGCTACCTACAGGGCTGGATTGACTGGAATGGTAACGGTGCTTTTGAGGCGGGCGAACAGGTCGCTACCGATTTACAGGATGATGGCAACGCCGACGATACAACCGCCAGCGATGGCACGATTACCTTTAACGTCACGCCGCCTTCTTCCGCCACCACTAATCCGACCTTTGCCCGCTTCCGCTGGTCCGCGACACAGGGGCTGGATAGTACTACTGCCGCCAGTGATGGCGAGGTCGAGGATTACCGCTTAACGGTGACCGCACAGGCCGACAGTTGTGCGCTCGACTACACTATTCGCTGGGATGCAGCGAATGCGCGCTACCGTGTCTTTATGACGCCGAACCGGACGCCTTCGCCTGACCTCAGTATGACCGGTCAGGTGACCATACGCGTCCCCACCGCCACCGGAGCGGATCGCTTTGTCGCCCAGGATATTCAAAACCCGATCACTGGTACCACCTGGAGTCAGAGTTCACGGGCGGATGCGCCAACCGAAGATAATACGGCCGATTACCTGTCATTCAGCCTCGCAGCCTCAACAGCCAGTGCTTTTAACTGGCAGAGCGGTGTTGAACAGGAAGTGTTCAGCTTTGAGAATGGCGGAGCCTGTCTCGGTGATGTAGCACTGTTCGAGGACAGCGATCCGTTTAATATCTCCCCGAATTCAGTTGGTAACCGACCAGGTAACCAGTTCACCAATCTGGGCTGGGGCGGTGCAAATGACAATAACTACTGCCAGAATCTGGAACTACCCGCCGCCTGTACCAGTAGTATGGATTATGGTGATGCGCCGGTATCAGGCACAGCGCCGGATGGCAGCAGCACCAATAGTTACGGTGAAGCCAGTCATAATATCGTGAGCAGCACCTACCTCGGTAGCGCCGCGCCGGATGCTGACAGTGCCAATCAGGCCAGCCCCAGCGCAGAGGGTGATGATAACGATGGCACGGATGACGACGATGGTATCAGTATCCCGACGCTAACTCAGGGTACGGTGGCAACCATTACCGCTACCGTGAGTGGTGCCGGTGGTTACCTACAGGGCTGGATTGACTGGAATGGTAACGGTGCTTTTGATGCGGGCGAACAGGTCGCCACCGACTTACAGGATGATGGCAACGCCGACGATACAACCGCTAGTGATGGCACGATTACCTTTAACGTCACGCCGCCCTCTTCCGCGACCACTAATCCGACCTTTGCCCGCTTCCGCTGGTCAACCACGGCGGGGCTGGATCACACGACCACAACCAGCGATGGCGAGGTCGAGGACTACCGCTTAACGGTGACCGCACAGGCCGACAGTTGTGCGCTCGACTACACTATTCGCTGGGATGCCGCGAATGCGCGCTACCGTGTCTTTATGACGCCGAACCGGACGCCTTCGCCTGACCTCAGTATGACCGGTCAGGTGACCATTCGTGTACCCACCGCCACCGGAGCTGGTCGCTTTGTCGCCCAGGATATTCAAAACCCGATCACCGGTACCACCTGGAGTCAGAGTTCACGCGCCGACGCACCAACCGAAGATAATACGGCCGATTACCTGTCATTCAGCCTCGCGGCCTCAACAGCCAGTGCTTTTAACTGGCAGAGCGGTGTCGAACAGGAAGTGTTCAGCTTTGAGAATGGCGGAGCCTGTCTCGGTGATGTAGCACTGTTCGAGGACAGCGATCCGTTTAATATCTCCCCGAATTCAGTTGGTAACCGACCGGGGAACCAGTTCACCAATCTGGGCTGGGGCGGTGCGAATGACAATAACTACTGCCAGAATCTCGAACTACCCGCCGCCTGTACCAGTAGTATGGATTATGGTGATGCGCCGGTATCAGGCACAGCGCCGGATGGCAGCAGCACCAATAGTTATGGTGAAGCCAGTCATAATATCGTGAGCAGCACCTACCTCGGTAGCGCCGCGCCGGATGCTGACAGTGCCAATCAGGCCAGCCCCAGCGCAGAGGGTGACGACAACGATGGCACGGATGACGACGATGGTATCAGTATCCCGACCCTCACTCAGGGTACGGTGGCAACCATTACCGCTACCGTTAGTGGTGCCGGTGGTTACCTACAGGGCTGGATTGACTGGAATGGTAACGGTACCTTTGAGGCGGGCGAACAGGTAGCCACCGATTTACAGGATGATGGCAACGCCGACGATACAACCGCCAGCGATGGCACGATTACCTTTAACGTCACGCCGCCCTCTTCCACCACCACTAATCCGACCTTTGCCCGCTTCCGCTGGTCAACCACGGCGGGGCTGGATCACACGACCACAACCAGTGATGGCGAGGTCGAGGATTATAGCTTAAGGGTTTTCGAGGTACAGCCTGCTGGCTGCGAACTCGACTACACTATTCGCTGGGACGATGTGAACCGGCGCTACCGGGTCTTTATGACACCTAATAGCGTACCGTCGCCCGACCTCAGCTCGACCGGACAGGTGACAATACGTGTTCCTACGGCAACCGGAATTTCTCAGTTTATCCCACAGGATATTCAAAGTTCCATTACCGGAACCGCGTGGAGCTTCGACTCACGGCAAGATGCTCCGCCCGAAGATACCAGTGTCGATTATCTGTCCTTCAGTCTCGCAGCCTCTAACGCAGCCGCCTTTAACTGGCAGACCGGGGTCGAACAGGAAGTATTTAGTTTTGAGAACACCGGAGCCTGTCTGGGACAAGTAGCGCTAATCGAAAATAGTGACCCGTTTAACGTGTTACCTAATTCAGCCGGAACCCGACCCGCTAACCAATTCACCAACTTCGGCTGGGGCGGTGTTGATGACAATAATTACTGTCGGAATCTCGAAGTGCCTGCGGTTTGTACCATTATCACTGATTACGGCGACGCTCCGGTGTCAGGCTCAGCACCCAACGGTAGCAACACCAATACCTATGGTGCAGCCAGTCACGCCATTATCAGTAGCATCTACCTCGGCTCAACTACACCGGATGCGGACAGTGCCAACCAGGCATCCCCCAACGCCGATGGCGATGATAGCGATGGTGCGAATGATGATAATGGTATCAATATACCCACCCTAACTCAGGGTAAAAGCGCTGACATCACAGCCACCGTCAATGGTGCAAACGGCTACCTGCAAGGCTGGATTGATTTCAACGGGGACGGAGACTTTACGGATAGCGGCGAACAGATTGCCATTGATTTACAGGATGGTGATACCGATGGCTCTATCACTATACCGGTCACCGTACCACTTAATGCTATCACTAACCCAACCTTTGCCCGCTTCCGCTGGTCAACCACGGCGGGACTGGATCACACGACCGCCGCCAACGATGGCGAGGTCGAGGATTATATGCTGACCGTCGAGCCGGGTGGCTTTAATGTGGGTGGCCGGGTATTTAACGATAGCAATGCCAACACAAACAACGATGCGACGGAAGCCGGTATCGGTGGTGTCGCTATCGTGCTGTACGATACCAATAGCAACACCTGTATCAGTACCCGTACTAATGCCAACGGCGATTATCTGTTTACTCGTGTACTACCGGGGGATTACCAGGTATATGAAGCTGCCGGTGAATCTGCGCCGAACCCACAACACTGTGACCCGGCGAATGCCAGAGATCCCAGCGGCTATCTGTCCACCACCGCTAATAATTCTGTGACCTTCACCGTTAGCAATACACATGTCAGCGGCCTCAACTTTGGCGACATTAAACCCCCGGCATTTGAGCTGGATAATGAACAAACCATCCTGCCGAACAGTGCGATCTTACACCCGCATATCTTCACGGCTCAAAGCGATGGCAGCGTCAGCTTCACTATTGCCGCCGAAAACGCTAACCCCACCACCTTAAACTGGGGTCGCCAGCTATTATTAGACGCTAACTGTGATGGCCGCCTGAGCAGCGCCAATGGCGATAGCGCCATGCCCGCCAGTATCAATGTAACCGCCGGGCAACGGGTTTGTGTATTAGTTAAGGTGGTTTCGCCGCCTAACGCCACCACGGGCGCAATGCATGTTATCGACATCCAAAGTGACTTTAGCTACGGAGATGACTCCCTTGGCCTCACGAACAACCGCCAAATCCATCAGAATATTACCCGTAGCCTCGCCGGAACCACAACAGCACCACCGGTTGACCCTGTGGTTGACCCGGTCGGTACGCCTGACCCCGTTGCTGGTGAAGGCAAACTGGCTTTGGTCAAATCAGTATGGAACGTGACACGTAATATTGATGGTAATGTGGTTCTACCGGGCGAAACCCTGCGCTATACCATCAGCTACCGGAATATTGGTAATGGCCCGCTTAATGAACTGGTAATTAATGACGCGATACCCGCATTCACCGAAATCGTTCAGGGAAGCATGTTATGTACCGACAAGCCCGCCGAACTGCCGCTATGTACCACCAATGAAAACCCGGATGGCAGTCTGGACTGGGCGTGGACAGTGAATGATAAGCTGAATCCGGGTTCTTCGGGCACTGTGTCTTATCAGGTGACCGTGGAATAGCGATTATTAGCGCTTATACACAAAGCCCACAGCTACCTTCTGTGAGAGGGTGTTGCAAAACTAAAAACGCTTGTCTCCCTTCCCCCCTCTGTGGGGGTAAGAGAGCAAAGGCTAACCTTAAGCCGCCACCCCGGCCTTAACTGCTGGCCGGGTCGCAATTGACCGCGCCCAGCGCACTACATTTTTATACGACGCCACATCAAGAAACTCAGCCGCATCATAAATCTCACCCAGCACTAAACGCCCATACCACGGCCAAATCGCAATATCAGCAATCGAATAACCACCGGCGCACATATAATCCCGCTCCGCCAAATGCCGATCCAACACATCCAGCTGGCGCTTCGCTTCCATCGCATAGCGATTAATCGGATATTCCATCGGATACGGCGCATAGCTATAGAAGTGGCCGAATCCACCGCCGAGAAACGAGGCACTGCTCTCCTGCCAGAATAACCATGATATACATTCCGTCCGTTCAACCGGGCTTTCCGGCAGGAACGCACCAAATTTCTCCGCCAGGTAATTCAGAATAGCGCAGGACTCAAACACAGCCTGATCGGGGGCATTCGAGGTATCCAGCAGCACCGGAATTTTTGAATTTGGATTCAGCCGCACAAAGTCCGAACCAAACTGCTCACCCTTACCAATATTGATGATATGCAGATCATAGGCAGCGCCCTCATTCCCCAACGCCAGCAACTCCTCCAACATCACTGTAATCTTAATACCATTGGGCGTACCTAATGAATAAAGCTGCATTGGCTTAGCGCCAACCGGTAGCGTTTTCTCATGCGTTGGCCCGGCAATCGGACGATTCACACCTGCCCATTTTCCGCCACTGGCTTCATTCCACTCCCAAACTTTCGGTGGGGTATATTCAGTATCACTCATCACATCCTCCAGCAGGGTAAATTCAACCATTACCCAGTCATTAATTTATTAATTTACCAACCCAAAACCGCCCGGCTCTCAATGTTCACTCGCCTCGCACACAATACGTTCCGCTTCCAGCTTCGGCATCGGCCCGGCATCAAACTCACTATTCAGACGATTAATCTCCTGGCACATCTTATTCATCCGATCTTCCATCAAATGAATATGATCCAGCATCCGGTTCACCGCATTCGCCGTCGGATCGGGCATATCCTGCGTCGCACCATAGGCATCAAAGCCAATTTTTTCCGCCATCGCCTCGCGTCGCTCATCTGCAAAAGCCGGTTTCTTTACCACCTGTTTGCCCGGCACACCGACCACCGTGGTATTTTTAGGTACCTCTTTCACTACCACCGCATTAGAACCGACCCGCGCCCCATCGTGAATGGTAATCGGCCCTAATACCTTAGCTCCGGCCCCTACCACCACATTGTTTTTTAGCGTGGGGTGGCGCTTACCCGGCTGCCAGCTGGTACCACCCAGTGTGACGCCATGATACAGGGAACAATCATCGCCGATCTCCGCTGTCTCACCGATCACAATTCCCATCCCGTGATCGATAAAGAAACGCCGCCCGATAGTCGCGCCGGGGTGAATTTCAATCCCGGTATACCACCTTGGAATATTGGATAGAAAACGCGCCAGCCACTTAAAGCCTTTACCCCACAGCCAGTGATTAAGGCGGTGCCAGATAATGGCGTGGATACCCGGACTGGTGGTAATGATCTCAAGGACATTGCGCGCCGCCGGATCGCGATCAAAGACGCACATGACATCTTCGCGAATATGCTTAAACATGGGGCACCTCAGCTTAATTTATTAGAGGCAGATAATTATCACCGTGCCAACGGATAAGCGCAAACAACATGTAGTGTCATGGGGGCTAAATCACATCGCCCCTGCTGCAAAAGCACTTTTACCCGGAACATGAGCACCCAATGCATAGGTATGTACTGCGCTGGGGCAAAAACTTACTTTTATGCCATCCATCAGACTGTTCTGACGCATTGTTTTCGTTGTCACCTTCACCTCTGACAGCTTATTCTTTTGTGCGAAGTCGAGGATCCCCCTCAACCTTCTTGCATCCGTACAGGGAAGGTCTGACCACTTTACCTCAACGCACCAGTCAGGCTGCTGACTTGCACCGGACACATAAACCATATCAACCTCCCCACTGTTCCAGCGGGCATAGTGCAAATTAGTTTGATGTTGATTATGCAACCACTGACTAAAAATCGCCGTCTCAGTCAACACGCCCATCGCTTCATGATCACCGGTCACCGGCCCGAACAAAGCCGCCCGCATCGTGGGATTCGTCAAATAAACTTTAAACGTGGTCGCTCGTTTAAATTTACGGGAGTTAACATCCACGCGATTCACAATTTTGATTAAAAACGCAGCTTCCAGATACTCCATATACTTTTTGATGGTATTTTTCGACACGCCGGAAGACTTCGTCAGCGCATCCAGTGAGATCTCGTTACCGGTATTGTATGCGATGACATTAAATAGCTTATTCAACTCCTGAACATCATTTATGCCATACAAGCTGGGCAAGTCACGCAACAACACCTTATCAATAATATCGCTTTTGATGTACCTTGAGCTATCGCCCTGAATCACACTGGAGAATACCGCCTCAGGGTAGCCGCCATAGTTAAGGTAGTTAATAAACTCATGATTTGCCTCTTCAATATCAACCGCAGCATAGCCACCATGCTCTTCATCTAAAACAAAGAGTTCCTGTTTTTCAATAAAGAAAATGTACTCCGCGAACGTGAGGGGCGGGAGTAGAAAATCCGTAAAACGTCCGGCCCCCGACTCCTCACTTTTAAGCTTTAGGGCAGCCGCCGCAGAACCGGTCGCAACGTATTTATAAGAAGGATAAGAATCAACCAGGGACTTCAAATGTACTTCCCAACCGGAAAGATACTGAATTTCGTCAAAGACGATGAATAATGAGTCCCCTCTTTGGTGAGCGAACACCTCCTGGAAGATGTTGATGATTTTTTCCAGCGACAAACCGGTATAGATCGGCGTCTCCAGTGAGACATACAGGATATTTTTCGGCGGTATACCTTCGCTAATTAACTGGTCAATGGCATGATAAACCATAACTGTTTTGCCCACCCTTCTTGGCCCCATCAACACAGCTGCCCTATTAATGGATCGCTCTTTAACCAGCTGATAAAAAGGGTCGAAATAAAAGCGCTTCGGGTACTGTTGATACCGGTCTTCCACGGCACCGCTCTCCCACCACGGATTATCAAAATATAAGCGGGTTACGATTTCTTTGGGGGATATTGAAAGCATAGAGAGCCAATAAGATCAATTAGTTGACCTTAACTATAGCAACAACAAAACTAAAGTCAATTAATTGATCTTAGCTACAATACCTGTCTTTGTGCTACCACCAGTACCGTATTTCACTACCTCACCACAAAATTTGGCGAATCCCACAAAAACACGTATCTTGACACATAGACTAACTCGCTATGTAGGGCATACACCCCACAAGCATTGAAGTCTCCGACTTCAACAGTAATAAAACAGCGCCACCACTGTGCGCTATAACCAATAAAACCGGAGGAAAATCATGCTACAGGTGTTACGCATCCAGGGCTTTATCGCCTTCATCACCGTTGTATTCCTCAATGCTTTTGTCGATCTCGGCCACAAAATCATCATCCAGAATACCATCTTCAAGATCTACGATAGTCCGACACAAATCGTTTTAACGGCGATAGTGAACGCGTTGATTCTGCTCCCGTTTATTATGTTATTCACTCCGGCGGGTTACCTCTCCGATAAATACCCCAAACACCTGATTATGCGCTTTAGTGCCTGGGGCGCGACCATTCTGACGCTGTTAATCACGCTTAGTTATTACATGGGCTGGTTTTGGTTTGGCTTTGGCATGACGTTTCTACTGGCGATGCAGAGTGCCTTCTATGGCCCGGCAAAAATTGGTTATATCCGCGAGCTGGTTGGTGAAACTAAGCTGCCACAGGGCAACGCACTGGCGCAGTCCACCGCGATGATTTCGATCCTGATCAGTACCTTTTTCTTCTCAGTCTTATTTGAAAGCATGCTGAAAGACGTCGCACTGACGGATAAATCCACTGTACTGCAAAATGTTGCCCCGCTCGGCTGGTTACTGGTTGGCTTTACCTTATTAGAATTGTGGCAGGCTTACCGTATTCCAAAAACCGGCGACACCAACCCGGACATTACATTTGATCGCCAGGACTACCTCACCGGCAAAACCGCCAAAGCGAATTTAAAACGTGTCTGGAACCACCAGATTATCTGGCTCACCATTATGGGTGTGTCGATATTCTGGGCCATTTCACAGGTCGTACTCGCCACCTACCCCGCCTTCGCCAAAGAACACCTCGGTATCACCAGCACAGCAGAGCTACAGGGAATTATGGCCTTCGCGGGCATAGGGATTATGACCGGGTCATTACTCGCCGGTTACCTGTCGCGCAATCACATTGAAACCGGATTGGTGCCGGTGGGCGCAATCGGTATTGCCATCTGCCTTATCCTAATGGCCTCGCTCGATAGTAAGGTTTTACAGGCCGTTAACTTTATGGCACTTGGTGTGATGGGTGGTCTGTTCATTATCCCGCTCAATGCGATGATGCAATACCATGCGCCCAAAGAACACCTTGGCCGTGTCCTCGCGTCATACAATATGCTGAATAATGTGCTGATGCTGAGCTTTCTGGGGCTGACGATTTTGATGGCACTAGTCGGCTTTAACAGTCTGTATATGTTTGCCTTCCTGATTCTGGTCGCATTCGCCACCGCGATCTACGCCATTATTAAACTGCCACAGTCGATTCTGCGCTTTGTTGCCAGTCGTTTATTTAAAGCCCGTTACCGCCTCAAGGTGCAGGGCTTTAAAAACCTGCCAACGGAAGGTGGCATGCTGCTAATGGGTAACCACATCAGCTTTATTGACTGGGCGCTGGTACAAATGGCGTTCCCGCGTGAACTGCATTTTGTGGTGGAAAAAGGCTATTACGAGCGCTGGTATCTGCAACAGATGTTGAAGATGCTTAATGTTATCCGGATTAACCCGGATAATAAGGAGGCAATGCGCGCAAAGATTAATGAACTGCTGCAAAACGGCGAGGCCGTGTGCCTGTTCCCGGAAGGTGCGATTAGCCGCACCGGCCAGCTTTCCGCCTTTAGTAACGATTACGAGACCGCAGTCAAAGGCACTGACGCAGTTATTATCCCTTTCTACCTACACGGCCTGTGGGGTAGTCGTTTCTCACGCTCCAGTGGTTTCTTCCGCCAGTCACGCCAGTCCGGCTTTAAGCGTGACATTATGGTGTCATTTGGAGAAACACTGCCCTCCGATACCCCGGCCCACCGCCTCAAACAACAGGTTTTCGACCTGTCCTTCAGCTCCTGGGAAACCTATTCGAAAACACTCGACCCGCTGCCGGTTAACTGGTTACGCTCCGCCAAACGCAATGGTTTTCGCCTCGCGGCCAGCGATGTAGAAGGCGAACCATTAAGCAATAACCGCTTTATCACCGGCACGCTGCTCTTCGCCGGACTGATTAAAAAACATAGCCCGGAACAAAATATTGGCCTTTTGTTACCCACCAGCGTGGCCAGCTGTATTACCAACATGGCGGTACTCTCGCTCGGTAAAACTGTGGTTAATCTGAATTATACCGCCAGCACCGAAGCACTACAGAGTGCGGTACAACAGGCTGAGATTAAACGTATCTATACCTCGCGCCTGTTCCTGAAACGGCTAAAGGAGCGCAATATTGATATTGCGGCAATTTACCCGGACACACCGCTGATTTATCTGGAAGACCTGCGTAAAGACATTAGCGCAGCGCAACGCCTGCTGACTTTGCTGAAAGTAGTGATTATGCCAACGGCTCTGCTGCAATCTTTGCATATCAGGCGTGTTGATATGGAAAGCACAGCTGCCATTTTGTTTTCCAGTGGCAGTGAGGGCGCACCGAAAGGCGTACAGCTCTCACACCGCAACCTGGCCACGAATTCGCGCCAGGTGTCGGACATGCTGAATACGCTGGAAAATGATGTGATTATGGGCACGCTGCCTGCGTTTCATGCCTTTGGCCTGCTGGCTGGTGTCTTACTGCCCCTGTCGGAAGGTGTGCCGGTAGTATGCCACCCCGATCCAACCGATGCGGTTACCATCGCCAAAGGCGTGGCCAAATACGAGGCCACGGTATTATTTGGCACCGCCACCTTCTTCCGCCTGTACGCCCGCAATAAAAAAGTACACCCCCTAATGATGCAGTCATTGCGTTATATCGTAGCGGGCGCAGAAAAGCTGCCGCAGGACATCCGCCAATTATTTATGGAGCGCTTTAACAAACCGATCCTCGAAGGCTATGGCACCACCGAAACCTCGCCGGTAGCCGGGGTTAACGCCCCCGATCAGCTGGAAACCGATACCTGGAAATTCCAGCCCGCCAACAGACTGGGCACGATTGGGCTACCCGTCCCCGGCACCAGCTTCCGTATTGTTGATCCGGATACGCTGGAAAAACTGCCGACCGGTGAAGACGGGCTGATTCTGATTGGCGGGCCACAGGTGATGCTGGGCTATCTGAATAACCCGGAGAAGACGGCTGAGGTTATCGTCGAATTGGATGGGCGGCGTTGGTACAAGTCGGGCGACAAAGGTCATATTGATAGAGATGGCTTCCTGACTATTGTGGATCGCTATTCGCGCTTCGCCAAACTGGGCGGCGAAATGGTGAGCCTAAGTGCAGTAGAACAGGAAGTGCGTGATCAATTGAACGACCCGGAGCTGGAAATCGTGGCGGTTAACCTACCGGATGCGAAGAAAGGTGAGAAGGTGATTCTGTTGCTGGCGGGCGAACACGATCCAAAAGCGGTGAAGCGGCGTCTGATTGATGGTGGGATGAATCCACTGATGATACCAGCGGCGATTCACCTGATGGATGAGGTGCCGAAGCTGGGTAGTGGGAAGACAGACTTTGCAACAGCGCGAAAGGTGGCTGAGCAGCTTTGAGCCGGTGTTAACACTGACAATCTGAAAAATAAACCACCAAATTCCGAACTATTTTACGGCCCATCGTAAAATAGTTCGGAATTTTTTACGATGGATCGTAAAATAGTTATTAATTGAAACAATAACCACAGGCCACCCATGAAGCGCTTTTATACCAAAACCATCGAAACCGACCTGTTAAAGCAACGACAAATGATGTTTGTTTCCGGCCCGCGCCAGGTTGGCAAAACCACGATGGCACGTGCCGTCAGCACACAACAAAAGGGTAACTACTATAATTGGGACAACCGCCAGCATCGACAATGGATTCTGGAAAGTACCAACAACAGTACTGACGCTGAACTATTGAATCAGCTCGGTGTGCATAAACTTAAAGACCAGCGCACCATTGCTGTTTTTGATGAATTACACAAATACCACGATTGGAAGAACTACCTAAAAGGCCTGTTTGATTTATATGAGAATCAACTTGCACTTCTGGTCACCGGTAGCGCACGTATGGACATTTTCCGCAAAGGCGGCGATAGTTTAATGGGGCGTTACTTTCACTACCGCATGCATCCACTCAGCCTGCGCGAAATCAGCGGTGGCTTTGATCGCAACACACTCTTACAAGCACCTAAAAAACCACCGTCCGGCGCACTGGAACAATTATTACAGTTCGGCGGGTTCCCCGAACCCTTCGTACAGGCCGACAGCCGCTTTTACAATCGTTGGCAACAACTACGCCAACAACAACTTATCTACGAAGACATTCGCGACATGAACCAGATACAGGCGATTGACCAGCTGGATGTATTGGCCAACCTGTTGCGCGAACAAAGTGGTCAAACTGTACGGTATAGCACCTTAGCTAACCACATCAATGTCAGTGTAGATACCATCCGACGCTGGATGACAGTACTGGACAGTTTTTATTACAGCTTTCGCATTCGCCCCTGGTATCAAAATATCACTACCGCGCTGCGCAAGGAACCCAAGGTTTATTTATGGGATTGGTCACAAATTAACGACCCGGGCGCACGCCATGAAAATCTGGTCGCCAGCCACTTACTCAAAGCAACACACTGGTGGACAGATAGTGGCTGGGGCAATTACCAGCTACACTACCTACGCACGAAAGATCAGAAAGAAGTCGACTTTTTAATCAGTAAAGACAATCAACCCTGGCTACTGGTGGAAGTAAAAAGCTCAGCCAGCGCAAGCCTGAGTAAGCATCTCAGCTGGTTCCAACAAAAAACCGGCGCAGCGCATGCCTTTCAGGTGGTGTTGAATGAACCTTATGTAGAAGCTGATTGCTTTGCGGCAACACATCCCGTAAAGGTGCCCGTCGAAACACTGCTCATGCGGCTGGTTTAAACCGATAGGTTTCCAAACGAATCCAGCAATGAATCAATCAACAAATCAATACAAAACCGGGCGCGGCGCACTCTCGCCCACAATCAACACCTTCAGCGACGCACTTACCCGATCCGCTAATCGCTGGATTAAGTCTTTCTGCACCGTGAAATTGACTATTTTCTCAGCCTTTATCACTTCGCGTGCCACATGGCCTGCGCTCCCCAGAGCATCCACTAAACCGAGTTCAACCGCCGTCTCACCTGTCCAGAACAGACCACTAAAGATTTCCGGCTCATCCTGTAACCGGTCGCCCGGCCTTCTTTAACCACATTAATGAATTGTCTATGGGTAACGTCCAGCATATCTTCTACATGCGCGACCTGCGCATCATTCTCCGGCAGGAACGGATCAAGCATGCCCTTATTCGCGCCCGCTGTATAAAGTCGCCGCTCGACCCCATACTTCTTCATCGCCTCAGTAAAGCCAAAGCTATCCATACGCACCCCAATAGAACCAACCAGGCTCGCCTTGTCCGCATAAATCTCATCCGCCGCCACCGCGATGTAATAGCCACCGGAAGCACATATATCGGACACTACCGCATACACCGGAATATCCTTATGTTTTTCCTTCAGACGACGAATTTCATCATTAATGTAGCCAGCCTGTACCGGGCTACCACCGGGACTATTGATCCGAATAATCACACCTTTGGTTTTTTCATGTTCAAATGCCTTACGTAAACCGGGCACCAGCATATCCGCACTCGCCTCCGCCCCGTCCATAATCACACCATTCACATCCACCAGCGCGGTAATTTCATCCGCATCAATCGTCGTGGCCTCTCCCTTACCACCAAACGAACCGAAGAATAAAAACAGCGTGCCCAACAGGTAAGCCACAAAAAACAGCTTAAAAAATATACCCAGCGCCGCGCCCGCTTCTGTTCCTTTACTGTCTCCAGTGCAATCGTTTTTAATGCCTCAACGGCCTGTTGTCCTTCATTCATTTTCTTATATCCTTTCGTGTTTCCAGCCATTCCGGTAGCTGGTCAAACCGCTCAAGCAAGCCGCAAGGCTCATGCATTAATAAACGCTCCGCAGCATGCACACCATAACCCACCGCCAGCGCATCCATTTTTGCATTCGCCGCCAGCTGTAAATCGTAAGTGGTATCACCCACCATCAACGCATCATTAGCGCCCAGATCATAATCAATCAATATTTCCTGTAACATTAACGGATGCGGTTTAGTGAAAGTTTCATCCGCAGTTCGCGTAATGGGAAACAAATCCTCCACCCCGGCGAGCCGTATATCCCTATCCAGTCCGCGCCGCGACTTACCCGTCGCCACCGCCAGATAATAACCCCGCGCCGCCAGCGTGCGTAATACCACTTCAGCTCCGGTAAACAACGGACTAATTTTCAGTTCATCGCTTAGCGACCAGCACCGGAACGCATCCACCATCTGTATTAAGCGCCCATGCTCCAGCTCCGGATAAAGCCGCCGTACCGTTACCTCCAGCGACAACCCAATCAAATTCCGCACTGCCGCATCATCCGGCGGCGCAATACCGACAGTCTGCGCAGCAAATTGCATACATTTCACAATCCGCGCCGCCGAATCCATCAGCGTCCCGTCCCAGTCAAAAATGAGCAGCTTATACGGCTTATTAATCATTTTGATCTTGTGTGGTTTTATAGCTGTATCCATAAGCTGTCTATGTGCGTTTTCAGGAGCGTTTCTGTGCAAGTCGCAGACTTGCATGCTCTACGGGGTATAAGCTTTTTCATGCGAGTTAGCCTGCTTCAGCACCCGGCGTAATTCATCCGGCAATGGTGCCTCCAAACGGTATTTGTGACCATTCAGCTCCAGCATAAATTCCAGAGAAGCCGCATGCAAAAACAAGCGTTTTAAGCCCAGCTTCTTATATTCACGGTTCAGGGGAAAATCACCGTAACGGTCATCGCCCAGCACCGGATGTTCCATTTGCGCCAGCTGCACCCGAATCTGATGCATGCGCCCGGTGAGAATCTGCACATCCATCAGCGTGCAATCACCCAGTATGGTATCAGGCGTAAAAATACTCTCCGCCGTTTTAGCTGAATGCGCTACTACCTGTACTTTGTGACGCCCACCACCATTACCACGCTCCAGCTCCATCGTGACATGTTGGCGGCCATCACGCCATTGTCCCGCCACCAACGCCTGATAATGCTTCTTCATCCCGCCGCCATCGCGCAGCAAATCATGCAGCGCATTTAACACTTTACGCGATTTAGCCAGTAATAGCAGGCCGCTGGTATCGCGATCCAGCCGATGCACCAGTTCGATAAACGGCAGATTAGGTCGCAATTGACGGAAGGCTTCAATCAAACCGTATTTCACCCCGCTACCACCATGCACCGCCAGGCCAGCCGGTTTATTCAGCACAATCAGGTACTCGTCTTCCAGCAAAATAGCGTGCTCAATCGTCTCCAGTAGTGCTGTCGGAGCCTCCTGACGATTCGGAGCCTCAATGTCCACCTTAACCGGCGGGATACGAATCTCCTCACCTATTGCCAGTTTGCGCTCAGGTTTAACCCGTTTTTTGTCAATCCTCACTTCACCTTTACGTACAATACGGTAGATGACGCTCTTCGGCACTTTCTTAAAATGCTTCAACAGGAAATTATCAATTCGCTGACCAGCCTCATGCTCGGTCACCGTATGGAAGGAAACAGCCATTAAATATTCCACAAAGACAGTTATTTGGCGCAATTAGATTGAATGCAATTAGCCAAGTTGATATATTCGGTTTGGGTTAATGGATAGATGGGAATTTTTGCCCGACCATTGCACCCTACGGTTGATGACGTCAGACGAGCGGGAAACAAATGCTTCATGCCGCGCCTTTGAGCCACGCATGATAGGACGCATCTCCAGATGATTCAATTGAATTCCCATACGGAATTTGGAGCGGCGAGCTGAGTAAACGCAATATAGCAAGATCAGCTTGTCCCATGAGCAGCGCTGGCGCAGACAATTCGTGTACAGTGTGGTGTGTAATTTCAGCACCCTGCCATATCACAGATTTTGTTTATTTTGAAAAGGAAAAAGCATTTTATTGTGTGTAGCCCTGAGTCCATTGATTCATTATGACTCACTACATACATAAACTTACCAACCCGGACTTGCCTTGAAGTGTGCATGCAATTTTTCTGTCGCCCGGCTGGCGCAGATCTCCCGCAGCAAATAGTTGCCTCACAGCACAGCTGCCGTGCCCTTAACGACAATATGGATCAGTCTCAACCTGCCAAATAATACAAAGGGCAGATCGAAAATAGGCGAGACTGAACTGGCGAGATAATCCATTCAGCAACATTGCGGAGTATTAGTAGCGGATAGCATTCAGAGACACTCCGGGGGTCAGGCTGTGAAAGGCACAGCACAAAACCCGGATAAACAATTGATTTTATTAAAAACAACAGTTAATAAAATCCTGCGTCATGCCCTCTGTCTGATGGCTTTGGCTGGCTGGTACCCAGCAGCATAAAAGCCGCGCCCCGCAAGCATGGAAATTTTTAATTTCCGCAGTAAACAAATTTGGTTAAGCAGGTGCTGCACAATAGTGGTGTAGTACTACATGAAAAGAATTTTAATTAATGCGACACAGGCGGAAGAAATTCGTGTTGCAATGGTCGACGGTCAACGACTTTATGATTTGGACATAGAACATCCATTTCGGGCGCAAAAAAAGGCCAATATCTATAAAGGGGTTATCACCCGTATCGAGCCAAGCCTCGAAGCCGCCTTCGTAAACTATGGCGCACAACGTCATGGCTTTTTGTCTTTCCGCGAGGTAGCACGCGAATGCTATCACCCCGACGCTAAAGTCGATGGCAACAGTCGTCCAAGCATTAAGGATGTACTACGCGAAGGCCAGGAAATCCTGCTTCAGGTCGATAAGGAAGAGCGCGGCAATAAGGGCGCAGCCCTAACTACTTACATCAGCCTCGCCGGGCGTTATCTGGTGTTAATGCCCAATAATCCACGCGCCGGTGGCGTCTCGCGCCGCATCGAAGGCGAAGATCGCCAGCATATCAAGCAAACCCTGTCTGACCTCGACATCCCGGATGGCATGGGTGCAATCGTGCGAACAGCGGGTGTAGATCGTGAGCTGGAAGAACTGAGCTGGGATCTGGACTACCTCAAGACTATCTGGGACGCCATTCAAACCGCCTCTAAACAGCATAAAGCCCCGGTATTACTGTATCAGGAAAGCAACGTCATTATTCGTGCATTACGCGACTATTTCCGGCGTGATATTGGCGAGATCGTGATCGACGATCCACAGGTTTATCAACAGGCACACGACTTTATGCAGGCCGTTATGCCGCATAATCTGCGCAAGCTCAAGCAGTACAAGGACAGTACGCCACTGTTCAGCCGCTATCAGATCGAACATCAGATCGAAACCGCGTTCCAGCGCGAGGTACATCTACCTTCGGGCGGCGCGATTGTTATTGACCATACCGAAGCGCTCATTTCCATCGACATCAACTCGGCCCGCGCCACCAAAGGCAAAGGCATCGAGGAAACCGCGCTCAATACCAACCTTGAAGCAGCGGACGAAGTCGCCCGCCAGCTACGCCTGCGTGACCTTGGTGGCCTCATTGTTATCGACTTCATTGATATGCTACCAAGCAAACATCAGCGCGAAGTTGAGCGCCGCCTTAAGGAAGCACTAAAGGTAGACCGCGCCAGAGTACAGGTTGGACGTATTTCACGCTTCGGCTTACTGGAAATGTCACGCCAGCGTCTGCGCCCGTCACTGGGTGAATCCAGCCAGATTGTCTGCCCACGCTGTACCGGCCACGGCAGCATTCGTAACACCGACTCGCTGGCACTCTCCATCCTGCGTTTGATGGAAGAAGAGTCAATGAAAGAAATGACCGGGCGGGTCACGGCTCAGTTACCGGTACCGGTGGCGACCTTCCTGCTCAATGAGAAACGTGCCGCCCTCGCCGACGTACAGAAACGGCGCAATATCGAACTGACCGTGATTCCGAATCCACATATGGACACGCCACACTTCGAAATTACCCGCTTACGTACCGACGAAATGAAAGACATGGGGGCCAGCTATACCCAAATAGCTACGCCACCCGATCCACTGGATAATGGCGAGGCGGATAGAGATGATAAAACCGTTAAAGCACCGGAAGCCGCTGTCGTTGGAAACGTTGCTCACAGCCAGCCTGCCCCGCATATCGAGAAAAAACCAGAGCCAGCTAAGCCGGAAGTACTGGATGTACAAAAGAACCCGGGACTGATTCGTCGCCTGCTACATGGTTTATTTGGCAGCAATGCCAAAACTGAAGAGCCTATTGCTGCTGTCAAAGAAGCGCAGGAAACTAAGAAAAAACAGGCGACAGGCGACAAGGAGCGCCCGGCACGCCGCAATAATCAGCAAAAACCAAATAATCGCAGGAAGAACAACGACTCGTCCGGCAGCGATGCTAAACAGCAAAATCGTCGTAACCGCAATGGACGCAAGCAAAACGACAGCAATAGCGCGAATGGCAATCAAGGACAGCAAAGCACTACGCATGGCAATCAAAGCCAGCAGGGCACCACAAATGCCAATGAAGCCAGAGGCAATAAGCGCAACAATCGCCGCCAGCCTCCCAAAGCTAATACACCTGAAAACAAGCAAAACGTTCAGGAAACACAAAGTACCCAGGCAGCAAGCGATAAAACAGAAAGACGCAACAACCGCCGTGGCGGACGCCGCAATGATCGCGAACGCAAGACTAATGATAAGCCAGTAGTGAACGATACCCTCGCTGTTAATAGCGATACTACACCACTGGAAATTACCTTACCGGCACCAAGCGCAACAGTAGCGACCAACCAGAAAAATACGGGTGACGCTAAAAACAACCGCCGGGGCAGAAAACCTCAAGCCGCAAAGGCCAGCGACACTGCGGAAAAGCCGTCAGCTACTGACAAACAGGCCACGTCAGCAGAAAGCGGCACAAGCACTGCAACAAATAAAGCCACGGCACCGGCTGAGACTAAAGTTGAAGCTAAAGATAAAACGGCTACCGGTACACCGGCTAAAGCTGCTGATATAACCACAGCAAACCAGGCAACAAGGCCAGCTAAGTCGGCGCAGCAGGAACCTCAAAGCCAGACTCAGGCAGCAGCCGGGCCTGACGCTGTCAGCAACACCAACACCTCTAAGGATAAAACTGCGAACTCTCAATCGACGACTGTCGTAACAAGTGGCAGCAACGAAAACACCACAACTACGCCAGCCAAAGCCGTCGCCGATAGTAGCAGTACTGGCAATACGGAAAAGCCACAGAGCCGCTCCGGTACCAGGAAGCCACGCGGCGGTGGACGCCGCAAGACTGCGACTACTCCGGTCGATAATCAGGAACCCCTGATCATTGACATCACGCCCAAAAAATCAACCAGAGGTGACAAGGCCAAATCCAACAAGCACTCCGCCAAAGCAAACACAGAGGCTAGCACCGAGGCAAAGGCGGCCAGCAAAACGGACGAAAGCACCCGGCAACAGAGCGATAAGCCAAAGGATAAGCCGGTAGCGACAACAGAAGCCACTGCAACCAAGCCTGCGGCCAAAGCTGAAACAACGGCAGCCGGTGAAAATACCAGCAAACCTACACCAACTAGGAGCAAACAGGCGGACACTGCTGACAAGAACGCGGATACCAAGGCCACAAAGGCTTCGCCAAAAACCGGTGCAAAAACAACAACAGATACTGCTGAACAATCTGCAAAAAAGGCAACGCCCAAACCAGCAGTGGCAAAGCCCGCAGTAGCAGCATCCAAAGCGGAGCCAAAAGCACCACCGGTAGCAGCGAAGCCTGCGACAGCAACAGAGCCGAAAGCACCAGTGACTACAAAGCCTGCGACAGCAGAGTCGAAAGCACCAGTGGCAGCGAAATCTGCGGCAGCAGAGCCAAAAGCACCGGCAGCAAAGCCTGCGACAGCAGAGCCGCAAGCGCCGGTGGCAGTTAAATCCGCACCATCTGTAGCCAGCAATGCTGAAAGCAAGCCTGCTGCAAAACCAAAGCCAGCGACAGACAAAGAAGCCTCCGCTCCGGTGAAGCCTGCTGCTAAAAAGCCGGTTTGGATGCATGCTGATGATTGAGGTGTTTAGCCCGGCAAACCTAAAACCGTTCAGGTAACCAAGAGCCTGTCCAACAACAGACTGTCCTGCTGCGGAAAAACCCGGCCCGGCTTCATATACAGAAGTCGGGCAAACCCACCTTCGGAGTGAACTTTTCAGTCGCAAGTACGACTAATTTAGCCTATTATAAAAAAATATAATCATTACAATAGGGCTAAATAATGAAAATAATGATTCCTCTGAGCATTACTGTCGGCTTGCTGACAGCCTGTGTGGCACCCGTACCGTTTAACACGAATACGGCGATGGTATACCCCGGCTATTTCCCGATCTACACGCCCCAACTACGTCTCCCTCAAACAGTAGCCATTCCCACAGCATCCATGCCGGTAACTTCCACTCCGGTGCAAACAGTAAGGCCAGCACCCCATACAGTACAAAAACCAACCAGCATAGCAGCGCACGCTCCTATTATCAGGCCACCACAGCCTGTGGCAGTCACATATAACCCTCACCTAACACCGCCCCCCTCTTTAAATGTACCCGTTATATCACCGGTCAATACACCAGCTACCGGAAACACAGCCAGACAACCGGCAAAAGACCTGAACTGGGTTGCACAGCGTATTTACCATAATCAAACGACGGGTGATGCCAAACGTTTGGTGCGCTGGAACGAACGCGAGAACTTCACCACACTCGGTATTGGTCAATTCATTTGGTACCCGGCGGGTAAAAGCGGGCGCTACCATGAAACATTCCCGGCCTACCTCAATTACGTCACAGCCAACGCGATACCCCTACCAAAATGGCTAGCCAGTCGCCGCAATAACGGCAGCCCATGGTCAGATACCACAACATTCCGGCGTTCGCAAAACGATAGCCAGACACGGGAGTTGCAGAATTTCTTACAAAAGACGTTAAACCTACAGGCCAACTTTATGGCAATGCGGCTCCGCCAGAGCATGCCCGGGCTTATTAATCAACTACCACCCAATAAACGCCAGCAAGCACAACGTAGCTACCAAACCCTACTCAAAACGCCCGGTGGTCTCTACCCGTTACTCGACTATGTACAGTTTCAGGGCACCGGTGCCAACCCGGCGGAACGCTATAATAGCCAGGGCTGGGGGTTACTACAGGTCTTAAGCACAATGGAAGCCGTACAGCCCGGCCCCGGCGCACTGGCTGAGTTTATGCGCGCTGCGGACGATACACTGGTAACACGTATTGCGAATGCCCCCTCTGAACGGCGCGAAGCACGCCTACTCGATGGCTGGCTGGAGCGGGTTAATACTTATCGCCCACAGCAGAGAGCGGCGTTGTCTCATAAGCAATAATCAGGCAGAGCCATCCTTTGCCGGAGGCTCCTTCAACAAATCAAGCTGTAGGCTAGCCATGTCCAGCTCTTTAATCTCAGCCAGGCCAGGCAAATCATCCAGCGACTTTAGATTAAAGTAATCTAAAAACAAGCGGGTCGTGCCTAACATTTCCGGGCGACCCGGCACTTCTTTGTGGCCCAGCACCCGAATCCATTCACGCTCCAACAGGGTCTTAATCACATTTGCATTGGTGCTAACCCCACGCACCTCTTCGATTTCGCCCCGGGTAATCGGTTGTCGCCACGCGATCAACGCCAGCGTCTCCAGAAACGCTTTGGAATACTTCGGTGGCTTCTCTTCGTAGTGACGCGCTACCCACTGTTGAAACTCACCCCGCGTCTGCAAGCGATAGCCCGCCCCGGTCTCAGTGAGATCAAAGCTACGACCCTCACATTTTAATTTGAGCTGCCCTAACCCTTCACGGATAACCGCCCGGCTCACACCCTCTTCCGGCGCAAAGTACTTCTCCAGCCGCTCAAGCGACAAGGGTTTATCAGCGGTCAGTAAAATCGCTTCCAACACCAGCGGCAATTGATTTAATGCGGACACATTTTCCCTTTATCATCACGGAATCAGCTAAAATTGTAACATCTCATCACAGAACGAAGCATATGCTGACTAAACTTATTCCCGGCCTGATTTTAGCTGCATCCCTGCTGGCCAATATCGGCGCATTTTTATTGATCAAAAATCTGTATCTCAGCGTGAATCAAGTGCGTCTTGATCCATTACAACTCAGCACCTATCAAAAGGAAGTGCCGCCTAAATCTGTCGCTAAAAAACGCGTCGTTTTCTTTGGTGACTCACGAGCGCTAAGCTGGCCCGCGCCGTATGAATCCGCAACAACCGGCTTCGAATTTATCAACCGGGGTATTGGCAACCAGACTTCAGCACAAATCCGCCTGCGTTATGATCAGCACATTGCACCGCTGGAGGCAGACATTATTGTGCTGCAACTCTGCGTCAATGACCTTAAAGTCATACCACTGAAGCCCGTATTACGGGCGGCCATTGTCAGTCAATGCAAAAATAATTTACAGGAAATCATCAGCAAGGCCAGACAACAAGGCACCACAGTCATTCTCAGCACAGTATTTCCGCTCAGTAAAGTACCACCGGAACGCCGGTTAATCTGGTCAGATGCTGTGGCCGAAACCATTAATGACGTCAACACATTCATTTTGGCACAGGAAACTGATGGCGTAATTATCTTCCCCGGCTACCAGTTATTGCTTGGTCAGCCCAACAGGATCGATCCGCAATACAGCAGGGATTTATTGCACCTCAACACAACGGGTTATGCCACACTCAACAAGGCATTGGTCGATGTCCTGCACAGCATGTAGTCGGTAGACCTGAATAGATTTCACTCCCTGAATACATAGCCCGAATCACTTTATCTGCACCGAAGGTACGCCGCCTACCCGATACCAATACTCATAAGCACGCCTAAATCCGAGCTTTTCATAGACATTAATCGCAGCAAGGTTATGTGCAGTTACCTGCAAATAAGCTGACTCAGCCCTCTTACGCCGCCCCCAGAAAAGCAAATCGGTACATAAACGCGTCGCCAAACCTTGTCTACGTGCGTGTACGGCAGTAGCAATATCAAACAGGCCGAGATAACCATCCGAGATGGCCGCCAACCCACAGCAAACAGCCACACCTTCCTGTTTCAGCACAGCAAAGGCACATTCCCCACGAATCGCCTGTAGCATTTTAAGATGTGTTGCCTGCCCTCCTCCAACCTTGCCGGAGATACTCTGGAACGCTTCAAACCACTCCTCAACTGATAGCAGTTCAATACTCAGCAACTCGTTATCAATGGCAAAGCGCTGATCCGATAACGACTGCGTCTGCACCAGAGTCACATCATTCAACCGGTAACCACAATCAGCCAGTTTATCATCCACAGCACAATCAGCTGCAAAAGAAGCCAGCCGGAATATTGGCGGGAGATCACGCTGGCGATACTCAGCTTCGATTGCCGCCAGCGTGTCAGGCACAAGCTGGTCAGTGTGTAGCAGTAAATTGGCTGAGTTCGCACGCTTAGTATAGCCATTAGCAAACCGCAGGTGCCATGAACCAATATCCTGTGTTTCCAGCGCAGGCCATGCGGCGAAGGCGGCTTTCTCCAAGGCAAATAGCTTAGCTGACATTTTCTTGCTCCCAAAGCCATAGTCTACTGTGTAAGCCGAAGACTTACATGCTCTACGGAGTGTAAGCTTTTTCATGTGAGTTACTGTGTAAGCTGAAGTGATCATGTATTTTTAAGCCGCTTTGCGATAAATTGAAAGTTACCCTCAAAAGCCTTCACCGGAAGACCCTATGCACCGCCCGAACGAGACCCTGAATATCAGCGCGCTGAATATCGCCAGCATACTATTAGCTACCATTATAGTGGGCTGGCTATTAATCATTGGCCGCAACCTACTGATCCCACTGATTCTTGCGCTGATCCTTTGGTATCTGTTGGACAGTATTGCACGCGTCCTGCAATCACCTCCCATCAGTAACTTTAGCATTCCTTACCCCATCGCCTTAGCCGGAGCCTTTCTGGTGATGATCACGCTGGTTATGCTGGTGATCAATATGGTTGCACAAAATGTTGCGGAGCTATCAACCCATGCTCAGGATTATCAGGAAAATATCCAGGAAAAATTGCAGGGGCTAATCGCAAAAGTTACGCCTAAATCTGAGTTCCACATGGATAAACTCAGCGACCTGCTTAACCTGCAAAAACTGGTCAGCTGGACGACATCAATGATAGGTAGCGTCACCGGCACATTGATGCTGGTGATGATTTACCTGATGTTCCTGTTTGCGGAACAAACCGTGTTCGAAAAGAAATTTACAGCGTTATTCAAAGACCCCGAAAAACTCAGCAGAGCGCAACATGTCCGCACAGAAATCATGCAGAAAATTCGGATTTACCTTAGCGTCAAAACGCTGGTTAGCATGATGACGGGAATACTGAGCTTTCTGCTTTTAACCCTGATTGGCGTGGATTACGCCGTGTTTTGGGGATTTATTATTTTCCTGCTGAATTACATCCCGACTATTGGCTCAATGTTAGGCGTTGTTTTCCCGGCTCTGCTCGCTCTGGTGCAATTTGACACCTCATGGCAATTTTTTGCCGTGCTGGTATTTCTGGGCGGCCTGCAATTCACGATTGGAAACATCATCGAACCCCGCTTAATGGGATCAAGCCTGAACCTGAGTGGACTGGTGATTATGCTGGCGCTGGCCATCTGGGGTTCAATCTGGGGGATTACCGGGATGATCCTGTCTGTCCCGATCACCGTGGTGATGCTAATTATCTGCGCACAGTTCCCGGCGAGCAGGCCAATAGCCGTCCTCTTGTCCAGTGATGGAAAGGTTTAATGTCCATGCATCGCAACATCTTGCGCATTCATCCCCATCAATCATCTTTATTTCAAGCCTAAGGTCAGCAAATTATATACTTATAACCATTCAACTTGCCTGCTTACACAGAGATAACCTATATAGTCACCAAAACTCCCAACAACCATTAACCGGGTACGGGAACCCCAAACAACTGAAAGCAGCGCGAGAGTTATCAACACATTTTCATGTGAGGCACATATGGTTCGTTATTTATTATTGGCGTTGTATAGCCTTTCCTCTTTTTTCATAGCGGGCAATGTACAGGCTAGCGGGCCAAAATGCGGCGGCACTTATCAGGTACAAACGGGCGACTCGCTGGGCATAATTGCTTCCCGCGTCTATGGACGTAGTAGCCTGTATACTCTGATCTATTCCACAAACAGCCATGTTTTAAAGAACGGCCCCTCATCCATTCGGGTTGGACAAAAACTGGAAGTCCCCTGCGCGAAAGACATAGCGGGTGCAGACACACAACAGAAAGCAGAGGGCAAAATGCATCCGAGCCAGGCACTGTTCTTTGCTGCCCGGGATTCTCATATCAAGCAGGTCGCCGAACTAATTCAGCAGGGCGCTAATCTGAACTTCAAGAACCAATCCAGAGAAACAGCGATGCATGCCGCCGCTTCGGCAGGCAAGGTGGATGTACTTCATTATCTCCACAGCAGAGGCGCTCGGCATAACGTAAAAACCACCAATGGCTGGCTCCCGCTGCATCATGCGGTGCGCTTTGGGCATGTAAAAGCCGCGCAATACCTAATCCGTATCGGTTCTCCGGTTCACGCCAGCACACGAGACAACAAAACCGTTTTTGATATGGCTTATGCGATACGTAATGGTGCAATGGTGAATATGCTGAGTCGATATCAGCGTTAAAGCCCCCTCCCGGCGACCAGGTAGCATACTCAACCGAGACGCTAAGATTAACCAAAGTTAAATAAAAGTTTAACTTTATGCTATAGTCTTTTCGTACACAATGATGTTATGGAGTAACGAAAATGGCAAATGCAACACTCAGACCACTGGGCGGCTCCGTCGTCCTTGCTATACCTCCCGGCTTCCTCTCATCCCTTCACCTGTCCGCCGGTTCAAAAGTAGAGCTGATGATGGATGGCGACCAAATCACGATGAAACCAGCACGCAAACGCTACACACTGGCGGAACTGCTGGAAGGCATGGAAGAAGGCGACACTTTGCCCACAGACCCGGCCTTTGAAAATGCCCCGCTAGCCGGAAATGAAGAAATATGAGCAGGTTTACCCCGAAGCGCGGCGACATTATCAAATTATCATTTGATCCGGCACTGGGAAAGGAGCAGCACGGCTACCGACCAGCCTTTGTTCTCTCGCCAGTGGAATTCAATAGATTCGGTAGTGTGTTGTTATGCCCCATTACACAAGGCGGCAACTTTGCCAGAGAAAACCATTGGGCTGTGCCGTTAATGGGCACCGGAACAGAGACACAGGGTGCTATTCTCTGTAATCAAATAAGAACAGTTGATTATAAAGCGCGAGAGGCGCGACTGGTTGAGTCAGTGCCAGATGTATTAACAGATGAGGTATTGGCACGAGCTATTACGCTGCTGGAATAAAATAGTGCCCGGATCATCTTTGCACGAAAAACCAAAATCAGTTTCATTTTTCAGCACCATCACTTAGCAATATGCTTATGCAGCCACACCTTTAAGCGTAAATTCCGTTCTAATCTCAGCAAATGGCGACAATACCGCACCGGATTCATCATGTTCAATCAGGCCAATATTCCTCAACTTGGTAACGTCCGCATGCACGTTTTTAACATCCCGTTTTAGCCGTTTGGCTAACTCTCTGATACTCATTGCCGGTTTACCCTGCAAATAGTTCAGCACATCCCAACGCCGGGGAGTGATCGCAGAAAATAAAGCGCCTGGTGTCTCAAAGGTGAAGTGTTCGCCCTGATAGGTGCCTGTGTTCAGGGCATCAGAAAAGGCCGATCCCATCTCTAACAGGTCGGTTTCAAGATCAGGTTCAATTTTTATAATTGCATATCTCATTTGCCTTCCCTCTCTTTGATAATATCAGCGACGAAATCAGACCATACCTGTTCAGGTGTACTGAACATATAGGGTGACTCTGTATCATAATAATGCTTATGATCACCCTTGCCGCGTTCATTGTCGTATCCAATAACCCGCTGACCGGGATAGCCGTAAAACAGGCGATATTTATACAGGTGTTCAGAGGCTTCAACCGGTTCCGGTAACTGCCATGCTACGCCCTCAATGATTGCGCCATCTGCCAGTTCCCGCCGCCGCCTGAATATCAGCTCTGCTTTTGCCATGTTGGTAATGATACCATCAGTTAATTGTTTTTCATATTTCAGTTGTTCAGCTGCATGTTCTTACTGGTCGCTGCTAACTTCCCCGTCCAGCTGGTAACGCTTACCACCTCTGGAAACATTGGCCCAGTATACATAAGGAAAAAATACGGAGAAAATAAGGAAACACCCAAATCAAAAAAGGCTAACCAGTCGTCTAAGTTACTGATTAGCCTCTTAAATTTGGTAGGCACGAGTGAACTCGAATCACCGACCCCCACCATGTCAAGGTGGTGCTCTAACCAACTGAGCTACGCGCCTAATGTTGAAGCCGTGAAATATACCGAACTCCACCCACAGGCGCAACCGCTTTATGCAAAGCTTTACTGCCCAGCCACCGTCATCTTATCAATCAGGATCGAGCCACACTGCACCCGCCCTCGCGTATCGACGTCATCACCAATCGCCTGAATGCCGAGGAACATATCCTTTAGATTCCCCGCAATGGTAATCTCTTCCACCGGGTACTGAATCTCGCCATTCTCCACCCAGAAGCCCGCCGCACCGCGTGAGTAATCACCGGTAATCGGGTTACCACCATGTCCAATCAGCTCGGTCACCAGCAAGCCAGTGCCCATTTGCTTAATCATGTCGTCGTACGACACCCCGGTATGATCCAGCAGCAAATTACCGGAGCCACCCGCACTACCCGTAGTCTGCCGGCCCAGCTTACGCGCCGAATAACTACTAAGGAAATAATCCTGAATCTTACCGTCGAGGATAATCTCCCGATCCTGCGTCGCTACGCCTTCTGAATCATAAGCCCGGCTGCCGCCCTGTTGTTTGAGGTGTGGGCGCTCATGCAACTGCACAAACTCAGGAAATGCCTGTTGCCCAATCGAATCCAGCAGGAAGGTTGCCTTACGATACTGTGAGCCACCGCTCAACGCATTCACCAAACTACCCACTAAACCACGCGCCAGTTCCGGCACATAAATCACCGGCACTTCGCGTGTTGATAAACCCTGACCATTCAAGCGCCGCACGGTACGCTGCGCTGCCTGTAAACCGATGGATTCCGCCGATTCCAGCGCCCCCGGCAGACAGGAGCTGTCGTACCAGTAATCACGTTGCATCGACTCACCATCCTGTGCCACCACCGAACAGCTAAGCGAGTGACTGGTGCTGGTGCTAACGCCGCTAAAACCATGCGAATTGGCGTACAAACCTAAACCAGCATAGCTATCTACACCCGCGCCATCACTATTCACGATGCGCGCATCATGCTCACGCGCCACTGACTCGGCTTTTAGCGCCAGCTCAATCGCCTCATCCGCCGTAATCGCCCACGGATGATACAAATCCAGCTCAGGAATCTCGGTCGCCATCAACTCAGCATCAGCCAAACCGTTAAACTCATCCTCAGCGGTAAAACGCGCAATACGACATGCCGCGTCCAGGGTATCTTCCAACGCCTGACGCGATAAATCACCGGTCGAGGCATAACCTTTTTTATTACCAAAATACACGGTCAGACTCACACCCTGGTCGCGGTGGTACTGTAGCTTCTCCACCTCATCCATGCGCACCTGTACCGATAAGCCTGTGCCTTTATCAAAACCGACTTCCGCCGCCGTTGCACCCTTCGCCTTCGCCGACTTCAAAACCTCAGCCGCCAGCTCCTCAAATTCCGCCGCCAGCGCTGCCCTGTTTTCCAATTCAATCATTGTTCTTCTCCAGTCAGGCTGTCGCCGTGCCGCCAACGGTTAATCCATCCACCTTTAAAGTAGGCTGCCCTACTCCGACCGGTACGCTTTGCCCCGCCTTACCGCAAACACCAATACCGGTATCCAGCTCCAGATCGTTACCAATCATACTGACCCGCGTCAGTACATCCGGGCCATTACCAATCAGCGTGGCATTTTTCAGCGGCTTGGTCTTCTTACCATTCTCAATCAGGTAAGCCTCAGACGCAGAAAATACGAACTTGCCGGAGGTAATATCCACCTGCCCACCCGAGAAATTCACCGCGTATACGCCATTTTCGACTGACTCGATAATCTCCTCCGGATCATGCTCACCGGCACGCATATAAGTATTGGTCATACGTGGCATTGGCAGGTGTGAATACGACTGACGCCGCCCATTACCGGTAGATGCGGTATCCATCAACGCCGCATTCTGGCGATCCATCATATAGCCTTTGAGAATGCCATCCTCAATCAGCGTGGTGCATTGGGTTTGTGTCCCCTCGTCATCCACACTGAGAGAACCACGACGCTTCTCCAGCGTGCCGTCGTCCACTACGGTGATACCTTTTGACGCGACCTGTTCACCAATGCGCCCGGAGAATGCTGAGGTGCCCTTGCGGTTGAAATCACCTTCCAAGCCGTGCCCAATCGCCTCATGCAGCAACACACCGGGCCAGCCATTGCCCAGCACTACGGTCATATTACCCGCCGGAGCTGCTTCCGCTTCCAGATTCACCAGCGCCATACGCACCGCTTCTTCCGCATAGCCATCGGCGCGATCATCGTCCAGGAAGTAATCCAGATCAAAACGCCCGCCGCCGCCGGACATCGCGCTTTCAGTCTGGCCATCTTTCTCCACAATGACCGACACATTGGTACGCACCAGTGGACGCACATCGGCAGTCATGCGACCTTCTTCATCCACAATCAGGATAATCTCATGCACCGCCACCATATTCGCCATTACCTGTTGTACATGTGGGCTGGCGGCGCGGGCTTTGGCGTCAATACGGTGCAATAAATCGATTTTGTCCTGCTCGGACAGCGAAATGAGTGGATCATCAAGGCCATAGAGAGCCTTGGATGGCTGACGTGCCTGCCAGCTTTGTACCTTGCCCGACTGCCCGGCGCGGCTAATCGCCCTGGCCGCTTTCGCAGAATCCAGTAACGCAGGCATAGAGATTTCATCACTGTAAGCAAAGCCGGTTTGTTCGCCACAGACTGAACGCACACCCACGCCGCGCTCGATACTGTAGCTACCGCTTTTAACGATACCTTCTTCCAGCCCCCACGCCTCATAGCGGGCGGACTGGAAGTATAAATCGGCCAGCGTGGTATCGCTGGTCATGAGTTGAGCAAATACTTTATCCAGATGCTGCTCATCCAGATCGCCGGGCGCAAAGAATGCGGCACGGGCGATATTCATTGGCTCAAGAATCATTGCTTCTTGCATTATTTTATCCTGTTTTGAGGTGATACCTGAAAAGCGCTACTTTCCACTAATCACCTAAAGCCAGGATGAAATAGCTATCCCGGCTGTTTATCTCAATGTGCCAACGGGGCAACGATGCTCTAACACCGGAAAACTATTACGTGTTGCACGTAAAGTATCCAGGTCAGGCTCGATCATTACCACACCAGCGCCTTTATCCAGTTGACCACGAACCCGCCCCCAATAGTCGATAACCATACTATGACCCCAGGTCGTGCGCCCATTCACATGATAACCGCCCTGCGCCGGTGCGACCACATAACACAGGTTTTCTATGGCTCTTGCCCGCAAGAGAGGTTCCCAGTGCGCCATACCGGTGACTTCGGTAAACGCTGAGGGAATGGTTATAATTTCAGCCCCCTGTTCGGAAAGATACCGGTATAGTTCGGGGAAACGCAAGTCGTAACACACGCTCATGCCCAAGCGGCCAAATGGCGTATCAACAATCGTCGCTTCTTTTCCAGGCCGCACCGTGCGACTTTCAGTATAGACCTGATCCTCTTCTTCGACCTTAACATCGAATAAGTGAATCTTGTCATAGCGCGCTACCGTCTCGCCATTATCCGCAAACAATAGGGAACTGGCAGAGTATTTATTCGGATTATCCGTAAACAGAGGTATCGTGCCAGCCACAATCCAGACCTTAAATTCTTTAGCAGCACGACGAATAAAGTCCTGCATCGGGCCTTTACCAAAGGTTTCAGCCGCATTCACGGTATCAGTATCATGCTGTCCCATAATGCCAAACACTTCCGGCAATACCACCATCCCCGCACCGCCTTCTACCGCCTCACGAATTAAACGCTTAGCTTCCATAAGATTGGCCTGTACCTGTGGCCCGGACGCCATTTGTAGCGCAGCAATCGACTTCATCTGTAACACTCCCGTTAACACTCGTATTTTCTTATCGTTATGACCATCACTGGTTTGCTCACGATGAGCGCATTGTTCAACTTATCGGCATAAAGTTCAACTTTATGACGACCACTCCACCAGAATTGCCAACAAAAAGTATAAATACCCCCGATAGAGATAAGCACACAGGCATAGAACCTTTCCCCCTGAATCTATCAGTGGGGATAACACTATCTCCTATCAGAGGTGATTTGCTTTCCAGTCCCGTCGCTATTTGCTATCTATATGTAAAGAAGTCAGCCACAGACAAAGGAATATGATCATGATAAGCATGCAAAGACTGGATCAACAGGATGCTCAAACCCTAATCGCCGGATCGAGAGCTAAAGCTAATGAAATCGGCGTTCCGATGTGTATCGCCATCACCGACGAATCCGGTAACCTGATCGCCTTTGAGCGTATGGATGGCGGCAAAACCAGCAGTGTAGTGATTGCACAGGAAAAAGCCTACACTGCCGCCGCCGCACGCAAGGCAACACATGAATACAATGCCGCCTGCCAGCCTGGCAATCTGGTGTTTGGTATTCACAACTCCCTGTCGGTTGTTGGCGGCGGCTTACCGGTTAATGTCGCGGGCGAAGTTGTCGGCGGTATCGGCCTCAGTTCAGGCACCCCGCACCAGGATATGGAATGCGCACAGGCGGGTATTGATCATTTTTTAGCAAGTCTCGCTGTCAATGATCATGCAAATATCGCTATGATTGCGAACCGCTAACAGCCAACCATTATTCCTTACAATCATTTTTAATTAGCAGACACGACATATACTTTTGTGCCGCCTGACTTTGATCGAGCGGCGGCTCAATCGCCAGAATTTCCTGTTTCACCTGCGCCATACACTCGTCTTTATTGCCATTAATACGGGTTTTACACGAATCCGGCTCATCCATCGGGCAGGCAAACAGTGTCTTACGGTCGCATAAATCATCAGCAATATGGTGATTCGATAACACCAGCGAAAACACGGTTTCAATGCGCTGTGAGTACGGCGAGGACTTAAAAGTCTGCATCGCCTTTTCGGTACAAATACCCGCTTCAGACTCAGCGCCGCCCGCTGCTTCGACCTGTTTTTCCTTCATGCATTGCATAAACGCGAAGGTGTGATTCGCCGCCGGGTTTCCTTTAATACTGGCCTGGTAAGCTTCGAGGCAATCGGGCTTGTGGGCTACTTGTGCCTCCATACAACCGGCCTTATCAACATCATAACAGGCGGTATAAGCTTCCTGTTCGCATAACAGTTGTTCACCGTCTGCGCTGAGGCGTTCAAATACGACATCGTAAAATAACTGCTGCGGGTCAACCGGGGCGGTGGTGCTATCTGCGGAGAGATTTGTACTCATAACGCTAAGGCATAACAGGATGGACAGGTGAAGTTTCAACATTAATATTCCTTTTTCACCGCTATAACGGCATTGTCTGAACCTGAATTTATCGGATTGAGCAGATTAACATAAGAACCCCCTCTTTCCACAAACCACGACCTCCCCTATTATGCTGAAGCTATAACCAAACATCAGGGGAGGAACAAGCATGACACCCGAAGACTTCCGCACAGCCGGTCACGAACTCATCGACTGGATCGCCGATTACCGCCAGCGCATCCCCGAATTACCGGTACGCGCTCAGGTCGAACCCGGCGCAGTGCGCAACGCTCTCCCCGCTCAACCACCAGAACAAGCCAACGACTTCAGCAGCGTCCTCAGCGATCTCAACAACATCGTCGTCCCCGGCGTCACTCAGGTGCAACACCCCATGCACTACGGCTGGTTCCCCTCCAACGCCTCACTGGCTTCCGTCCTCGGCGACATCGCCAGCTCCGGTATGGGCACACTGGGTATATCCTGGGAAAGCTGCCCCTCGCTCACTGAAGTCGAGGAAGTCACCTGCGACTGGCTGCGCCAACTCACCGGCCTGAGTGAAAACTGGCATGGCACGATTCACGATACCGCCTCCACCGCCTGCGTGACCGCGATGATTCTGGCGCGGGAAAAAGCCAGTGACTTCAGTAAAAACAGCAGCGGCCTGCAAGCACTCGATGCGCCACTCATTGTTTACAGCACCCGACAAGCCCACTCCTCCATCGCCAAAGCCGTACAACTCGCGGGCTTTGGGAACGACAACCTGCGTTTTATCGACGAAGACCCTTACACCCGCGCCATGCTACCGGAAGCACTAGCCGCAGCGATCAAAGCGGATCGCGCAGCAGGCAATATCCCGGCGGGCATCGTCTGTTCCGTCGGCGCAACCGGTACCACCGCGATGGATCCGGTCGCAGCAATCGCAGCAATCGCCAACGCGGAAGCCATCTGGCTCCATGTTGATGCGGCGATGGCGGGATCGGCTATGCTACTACCGGAATGCCGCCACCTATGGGAAGGCATAGAACAGGCGGACTCACTGTCATGGAACCCACATAAATGGATGGGCACCATACTGGATACCGCGCTGTTTTATGTGAAAGATGTTGAGCATCTGGAGCGGGTTATGTCCACCAATCCGGCTTACCTGCGCTCTACCGCTGATGGAGAAGTCACCCAATACCGCGACTGGGGCATACCGTTAGGGCGGCGTTTCCGGGCGCTGAAATTATGGTTCCATCTGCGCCTCGAAGGGCCGGAAGCGATTCGCCAGCGTTTACAGCGTGATCTGGAAAATGCGCACTGGTTTAAACAACAGGTCGAAGCGGCAGATGATTGGGAAGTGCTGGCTCCGGTGGACTTACAGACTATTTGTATTCGCCATACACCCAAAGACGATGATGGCAATAAGCTGAGTGGTGAAGCACTGGATAAACACACGTTGGACTGGGTAAACCGGATTAATAGTTCGGGCGCTGCGTTTATGAGTCCGTCTATGCTGGACGGGCGCTGGATGGTGCGGGTGTCGATTGGAGTGGAGAGCACCGAGCGGACGCATGTGGAACGGCTGTGGGAATTATTGCAGGAGGCGGTGGCATGAGGCTTCGACTCCGCTCAGCCACCTGACAAGGTGTGACACCGCTCTTGCAGTTCCCTGAGGAGGCGGTGGCATGAGGCTTCGGCTCCGCTCAGCCACCTGACAAGATGTGACACCGCCCTTTCAGTTCCCTGAGCGGAGCCGAAGGGCACTGAAAATCAGAGGAAACCAATATGGATAACCGCTTCAATATCACATACCCACCCGCCCCCAACGGCATGTCCCAAACCGAATGGGACACCCGTCTCCAGCTCGCAGCCTGTTACCGCATGGTGGATTACTTCGGCTGGACAAGCGTGGTTTATAACCACATCACCTGTCGCATCCCGGACAGCGATGCACTGCTAATTAATCCGTTTGGGCTGCGTTACGATGAAATCCGCGCCAGCGACCTGATTAAGATTGATATTGACGGCAATAAGATTAACGACAGCAGCTGTGCCAGCGACTGGCCGGTGAATCAGGCGGGCTATCTGATTCACTCAGCTATCCACAAAGCCCGCCCGGACGACCTGCACTGTATTATTCATACCCATGAAGCGGTATCACAGGCACTGTGTGCGACCCAAACGGAAGTGATTCCGGTGACACAGGAAGGCTGTCAGTTTTATCAGCGCGTCGGCTATCATGATTTTGAGGGTATTGTGCTGAATGAGGCTGAGCAGAGCCGGGTGCGGGCCGCGCTGGGGGCGGAGAATCATACGCTGGTGCTGAAGAACCACGGCCTGATTACGGCGGGTACCACACCAACCTGGGCCTTTGTACGTCATTATGCTTTCATTCGTAACGCTGAAGTGCAGCTCCAGGCGATGGCGAGCGGTAAAGTGAACCTGATTGATGAAGCGGTAATGGCACATACCCGTGATCAGTTTGAGGGTGGTGCGGCACAGGCCGGGGCCAAAGTACGTCACCCGGAGTGGCCCGCCTTACTTAGGCTAATTGATGGCATTGATCCGATGTGGAAAACCTAGTACCTCACCTTGAAACTATCATGGATAACCCCCATCTCTCTATCATCTGAGAGTTATGGTAGCTAATTCGATGTCCCGTCCTGTTTCTGTAGTTGAACTGAGTTCTGGCCAGCAAGCACTGCTGGAAAGTTTTGTGAAGAGTGGAAAAACGGCTTACAGTTTATTCCAACGTAGTCAGGTCGTTTTGTTGGCGGCTTTGGGAAACAGCAATAAAGCGATCAGCCAACAAGTTAGCTTGAATGAAAATGCTGTGGGGCTGTGGCGTCGTCGCTGGGTTGAAGGCCATTCAAAACTGTCGCGTTGGGAAGATAAACCCCGGTTGCTGGGTCAGGGTATTCGTCACCTACTCAGTGACCTTCCCCGCAGTGGCAGCCCACCCACTTTTACTGCTGAGCAGGTTTGTCGGATTATCGCCCTGGCTTGCGAGAAACCGCCGACTCACCTAAGCCACTGGACACAGGCCGAATTGGCCCGGATGGCGGTAGAACGCGGCATTGTTAATAGCATCTCGAAAAGCAGTATCGAGCGTTTTTTAAAATCAGGCTGATTTAAAGCCCCACCGTATTCAGTACTGGCTTAATCAGGGTGTTGAAGATAGCCCCGAATTTCGCCAGGCTGTTCATGCTATCTGTAAACTGTACCATCAGGCTGAAGCCCTCCATGAACAAGGAATACACCTGGTGAGTACGGATGAGAAAACGGGTATGCAAGCGATTGAACGTATCCATCCTGACCACCTGATGGAGTCCGGGCAACCGGAACGGCACGAGTTTGAATATACCCGGCATGGCACTCAATGCCTGATCGCTAATTTCGAAATTGCGACCGGGCAAGTGATCGACTCAACCGTTGGTGATACCCGAACTGAAACTGATTTTGTCGCCCACATTAAGCGTACGGTTGGTACTGCGGCTAAGGATCAGTGGATATTTGTAGTGGATCAGCTCAATACACACAAGTCAGCCGGATTGGTCGAGTACGTCGCGCAAGCCTGTCAGTTAAACCAGCCGCTGGGGGAAAAGGGGAAATCAGGTATTCTGAAAAGTATGGCATCAAGAATGGCCTTCCTGCAAGATGAAGCGCATCGCATTCGATTCGTATTCACGCCGAAGCATTGCTCCTGGCTCAATCAAGTGGAAATTTGGTTTGGCATTCTCAGTCGACGCTTACTCAGGCGAGGCAGCTTTACCTCACAGGAAAATCTTAAGCAAAGAGTGGAAGCCTTTATCGATTATTTCAACAAATACTTGGCTAAGCCTTTTCAATGGACTTACATCGGGAAGCCGCTGGTGGCATGATTATCAATCATATCTCCAAGGCGAGGTACTAGTGAGCAAGCGCTCACCGCTGGCACAGGGCATTATACAACACAGGCTCAGGCCGCCGCCTGTAACACCCGTTCCGGATAATTGGTAAACACGCCATCAACCCCAAGGTCACGCATACGCGCAATATCTTCGGGATGGTTCACGGTATACACATAAACCTTGAGACCACGCCGGTGTGCATCATCCACATAGCGCTGGTCAATGAATTCCAGCGAGGGGTTCACCGAATACGCTCCCAACTCCTCAGCAGATTTGGCATCATCCACGGGTAAACTACAATGCAGCAGGCCAACACGAATCGCGGGATTAGTTTCCCGAAACGCCAGTAGTTCACGGTGATTAAACGAAGACACCAGAAACTGCTCACGCGACCAGCCTTCGGTAATCAGGCGTTCCAGCAAATCACTCACTGGTTGGGCGGTGCCCGCTCCCTTTAACTCGACATTCAAACCGGCCCGGCCTGCGATCAGCGCGCACACTTCTTCCAGCGTCGGAATGTGCTGATCACTCTTTTTCACCTGTAATGAGCGTAGGTACTCAAAGGATTGCTCCTGGATATAGCCTTTGCCATTGGTTTTCTTATCCAGACGATCGTCATGGAAGACCAGCAACTGTCCATCCACGGCATAAATATCAACTTCAATCCACGGCGCACCCAGTTCCAGCGCCTTACTGATCGAAGCCAATGTGTTTTCCGGTGCATGCCCCATAGCACCACGATGCCCAATGCACAATAAATTAGATTTTTGCATAACATATGTCTTTTTTATTACTTAGCAAAACTTTATCACAAGCGGCGGGCAACAGAAAATAATATCCTCCGTTTATACAGGGTTTTCGGGTGATAAAGGGAAATTCAGGTAAAAAGCAGCCCCGCGAAACGAGGCTGATTAAGGGCTTACAACAAAGGGGATTAGGGATGTTTTTCAGTGTACTCCCCCCGGGGTAAGGGGGAGGACTGAAACAGGCTTCGTAACACGTAAACAGGGGATTGTATTACTCAGCCTCGGGGCTTATGGTTTTGTTTTTATTATTATTTCTTTATTTTATTATTGTTGTTATTTTATTTTGTTGTTATCGTTTTTTTGTTATTTACCTTATTGCAACCCGCGTGCCAACTTCGCAAAAAACCCATAACCCACTGATAAACATAAAATTTAAATAAAAAGCACTTTTCAGAGAAAAGACAACAAGGCTTGTTAAGCTGTCAGTTAGTGACGCAACACAGGTGACAGGTGACAATCGGGTGACAGCATTCTGTCACCCCACCGATCACTCCGCAGCCTATCCGGAAACAGGCCCCTCATGCGGGTTTTGCCCCGCTCCCAGAAAGCCACCGGATTGCCGCCCCCATAATTTTGCATACAAACCCTGTCTCTCCAGCAACTCCGCATGTGAACCCTGCTCGATAATCTGGCCTTCGTCCACCACAATCAGCCGATCCATCGCCGCTATCGTCGATAAACGATGCGCAATCGCGATCACCGTCTTCCCTTCCATCAACGTAGTCAGGCGACTCTGGATCACCTCTTCCACCTCGGAGTCCAGCGCCGACGTCGCTTCATCCAGAATCAGAATCGGCGCATCCTTCAGAATCACCCGCGCAATCGCAATCCGCTGGCGCTGTCCGCCCGAAAGCTTGACCCCACGCTCCCCAACCAGCGCATCAAAACCCTGATTACCCTTCGGGTCAACCAGCTGCTCAATAAACTGATCCACCCCGGCCAGCCGCGCCGCACGCTCAATCTCAGTATCACTCGCCTGCGGACGGCCATAACGAATATTATCGCGCACAGAGCGATGCAAGAGCGCCGTATCCTGAGTCACCATCGCAATCTCAGCACGCAGACTATTCTGCGTTACCGCCGCAATATTCTGACCATCAATCAGAATCTCCCCCTCATCCACATCATGAAAGCGCAGCAATAAATTCACCAGCGTGGACTTACCCGCCCCGGAACGCCCGACAACGCCAATCTTCTCACCGGGCTTAATCAACAGATTGAAATCGCGCATCACGCTATTGCCGGCGTTATAAGCGAAACCAACATCCTTATAGGCAATCTCCCCCTGTGTCAGCTGTAAGACTGGCGCAGCAGGCTTATCAGTGACGGCATTGTCCTGCGCAATGGTTTCAATCCCGTTCTGCACCGTACCAATATGCTCAAACATCGACGTAATCGTGCGCAGTATCCAGCTGGACATCTGGTTAACCCGCATAATAATGCCGTTGGCGATCGTAATCGCGCCAAGCGACACCTCACCCGCCTGCCACAGATAAATAGATACCACCGCCGTACTCACAATCAACAGTGTGTTCAGAACCACCAGCGCCGCCGTCATCTGGAAAATCGCCCACATCAGGCCATAAAACGCATTGGTGTGTTCCTGCATATACTTACCGGTATGTGCATCTTCTAACTCAGGCGTGGCGAACAATTTGACCGACTGAATATTAGAATAGCTATCGACCACCTGACCCAACCACTGTGAATTTGCCTCCGATAACGCTGCCGAACGCCCGCGTACCGGCGGCACCCGCGTCACAATCACCACAACATACCCAACAACCCACAGCAAAACCGGCAGCAACAAGCGCCAATCCATCTCGATAAACAGCCAGATAATCCCCACCAGATAAATCACCAGTAACCACAAGCCATCGACCACATTCAACACCGCTTCACGCGATGAATTCCCGGTCTGCATCACTTTCTGTGCGATACGCCCGGCAAAATCATTCTGGAAATAGGTCAGGCTCTGGCGCACCATATAACGGTGATTATGCCAGCGGATGAGATTGCCCCAACCGACGGTCAGCGCAAACGTTATCAGTCCGCGTGCTGCTAATAACGCAATGGGCCGGATAAACATTGCGACCACCAGCATGGTTAATAGTGCAGGCGTGTACTGCTCAAAGAATTGTGCGGGTTCATTGCTGCTCATCCAGTCAACGATCTGGCCGAGGTAGACATACAGCAATAACTCGGTACCAGTGGCGATACCGGATACGATGAGCGTGATGAGTAATAAATACCGGATGGGGTAGAGGTAGTATTTAAAGAACGCCAACGTGTTGCGGGGCGGCTGCTCTATTGGGCCGAAGTCGGCTGGTTTGACCAGGGAGGTTAGGAATTTTTGCAGCATGAGGTGATGACCGCCGTTGGGGCAAACTCACAGTCTAGCGCAAGTATTTATTGAAAAGTAGGCACCACAAAAACTATCGAGATTACACCGTCAACTGGTGCTTTTTATACTTACCCGGCGTCATCCCATACTCATCGCGAAAGGCACGTGAAAAGTGCGATGGACTGGAAAATTCCAGAATATCCGCAATCTGGGTCACGCTGAATTCATCCACCAATAATTCCCGGCTTCTTTGCAAGCGAACTTTTAATTGAAAGGTCTTAAATGGCATACCGACCTGTGCATGCATCTTGCGCTGAAAGGTACGTGGAGACTGATGCACAAATTCCGCCATGATTTCCAGATTACACCCGTGCTTATCACGCTCAAAAAACGGCTGTTTATAATAATCCAGCAAACGATCCCGCACCAAAGTTTCAAAATTTTCCAGTTTGCACCGGCACGAAGACTTCTCTGTTATAACCGGCGGTTCTACCGCATGATTGAGCTGTACCGTATTAAAGGCATTCCGGACTTTGAGCCGAATCTCCTCATCGCTCAGCACCTTATCGACATAACTATCCGCATAAGCGTTCAGCCCCGCCATTCTCAGCTCACTGTCATTATAAGCGGTCAATAACATGACATAAGTCGCCGGATTGTGGGCCTTAATCGCCCGGCAAACATCAAACCCCAGCATATCCGGCAGATTCACATCGCAAATCACCAGCGGGTTCTTAGCCATGACCTTACGATACAGATTTATCCCGCCCTCGCCATTAGTAGCAAAATAGCATTCATGGTACTTACGCAACAGGGGCAACAAACGCTGAATTGAAGCTGGCTCGTCTTCAATCAATACGACAGTTCCGTTGGTTTTATGATTCATCTACGACTACTCCCTTTAGACGGACAATGAAACAACTCCCCTGTGGCTGATTGTCTGTGATAGTGATACTGCCCTGATAAGTATGAACAACAAAGCGTACAATCGCTAAACCGATACCCTGACCATTAATATTTTTATACTCCCCGGCAAAGCGCTTATACGGCTCATAAATAACCTTGCGCTTATCTTTACTAATACCGATACCCTGATCATTACACTCGACGACCAGCGTCTTGCCCTCAGAGTACACATTTACCTGTACCGACTCACCGCCCGGCGAATACTTAATCGCATTAGAGATGAGGTTTTTCACCAGTAAATACACTGCGTCCTGATGTGTCAGAACATTAATATCTTCCACCTCACCCAACACAATACGCTGCTGTTGATCCCGGAAAAACAGCAGCACTTCGTCCAGTACATCTTCCAGCATATAAAGCTGCTTCGGTTGTTTCACGGTACGGCGTAAATCCACCAACGTCCGTAGTTCTGCAATAAAGTCAATGGATTTGCCAATTAACGGCATAATGGAAAAGCGAATGGTTTGCTTGTCTTTAATCGCCAAACCAGGCGATTGCAGCATCGATTGCAACTGCTTATTCGCCTCATGCAGATGCGGGCGCAGTTCGTGTTCAACAATGCGGTAATGCTGACGTGTCATTTTGTCGGCGGAAAACTTGCCCCAAACCCGGTAGCAGTAAATCGTGAACAATACGGTTGATATTAACAGTGCGATCAACGCCAGCGCCCGAAACCAGGGCGTTTCCCAAAAATAAGGTTCAATCTCAAAGCGGAAGCTGCTGATCTGATTGCCAGCCAGATTCGCTTTGAGCTGAAATTCATAAGCGCCTGGTTTCAGGCCGGTGTAGTCCACATAATGCGAACCGGGAGAAGTCTTTGACCAAACATCAACAGCAGGCAACAGACGATACTGGCTTTTTACTAAATCGCTATCACCAAAAAACGGGTAGGTAAAGTTGAGGCGGACATTACGCGTCAACTTGGTCGGCACTTCTTCCCCGGTTAAGGGCAGCACCTGAGTTAACGCAGGGTGCGTCTCCAGCTTTGACTCGTCACCCTGCCGATCTAAGCTATCAACCCGGGTAATAAGCGGAGGATATGATTTCTCAGTCGTAGCAAATGCTTGCGGATTGATAACACTAAATCCATCTGTCCCACTCAGGTAGAGCAAACCCTGTTTCTCCTGGTACCAGGCATTGACATTAACCGTATCAGCCTGAGTTTCATGCTGCGGGTAATAATTGCTGAAACTATCCTGTGCCGGATCAAAGCGGCTTAAACCATTAGCCGTACTCAGCCAATAGTGACCATAATCATCAGCGACAAATTGATAGATTGCCGGATGTGGTAACCCATCACGTTCAAACCAGCGTTTTTCCACAGTGAACTGACTAATCTTAATCCGATTCAAGCCGTTATTCGTACCGGCCCATAAGGTATCCTCATCGGACTGGTAGATCGTATGAACCACAGCACCACTCAATGTTGCGGGTTCATCAGAAGCCCGAATGGTTTTAAAGGAATCACTATCCTCACTCCATAACGACAGACCTGCCCCCGTCCCTACCCACAGGCGGTTATTCCGATCCAGATACAGGCTATGTACCTGTGCATGTGACAGCATGGCCGGGTTGTTAGCCATAGAAGAAAAATGACGCATTTTACCGCTGTTCAAATCAATCCGGTTCAGCCCAGACTGCTCAGTACCTACCCACAAGCTGCCACGCTTATTATCATGCAACAGAACACTGATCGCATCGCAGTAAGCGCTTTATGATGCTCGCCCTCATCACCCCGCTGAGATGTATAGTGGGTAACAGCCTGGCTACGCTTATCATAGGCGAGCAACCCTGTCGGTGTACCGACCCAGATTTTGCCATCCGCCTCTGCCAACGCCCGCACTGCACATACATCGACTAACGCTTTACTACCCAGCTGGTGGTAGTGTTGAAAAGTAGCTGAACCGACTGGCCTGCGGGTCAAACCTGCGTTATTCCCTACCCATAGATCACCATCCGCGTCTTTCAGCGTACTCCAGGTCATGGCTTGTCCATTGTCATCGTCAGTCTGACAAGGTTTCGCGGGCGCAATAGGGACAATTTTATTTTCAGCCGGAGACGCCGTATAGAGAGTGTTGAAATAACTGATACCCGAGTCATCCAGCGTGAGTGTACTTAGCCCCCGCTCCTGCGTGCCAACAAACAAGGTATTCTTCTGCCCGGCCAGCAGAACTGATAGCTTATTGCCGGACAGGCTCTGGCCATCAAAACCGGGGCTTTTAATCTTAGAGACCAGATCGCCCGTAATCCGCAGCAACCCCCGACCACTATTTATCCAGATGACACCGTTATCATCTTCCGTCAGGTCATAGACCACCAGCTGGCCGGGATTAATACCGGCCTGAAATAAGACCTCATTCAATTTGGTGTCGATGACCTTGTTGCCCTGCAAACAATAGAACAGGCCAGAACCACCGCCTACCTGTATTGCCTCTCTAATCAGGTGTGGGCAGAACGTAGCCTGCCAGTATTGCATCAGCGTTTTCGGGATAATTTGGTATATTTCTGGTCGTTCAGGGTTCTGGCCTAAGGTGAGCTTTTGCCCTGTTTCGAGAATAGCGTGCGTACCGGATGCACTGACATACAGGCCCAATACTAACTCTGAATATTCTGCACTCAGAACAAGTTTGGCGTTATTGCTCAGGTCGATAAAAAACAGACCAGCTGTCGTTTGCGCATAAATACCCTCCCCCGATTCATCATCGTAGAAACGGTAGACATGCTTACCAGCCGCCTTGGTGTCAATTCGGGTGAATTGCCCCGTTGTGTAGTTATAGTAACTCGCTCCATTTTCCGCTGTGCCGACCCATAATCGCCCGTCTTTACCATAGTGCAGGGCGATGATGGCATCATCTTGCAGGGTTTCAGGTTTATCAGGAATATTACGGTAGGTTTTTATGGCATTACCATCGTAGCGCACCAATCCATTTCTTGTACCTATCCAGAGAAAGCCATGCTTGTCCTGAGCTAGCGCATCGATACCGCCCTGCTGTAAGTACCGATGTAGAAGTTTTCAGAGATTAGTGGTGGTATAATGATCGGCACTATTTTACCGACATTCTGACCCCAACTAATGAAATTTGTCTCTCGTCTCAGTGCAGAAGTTAAGCTGACTTTGAGTGAAGCACAGCAGCATCACCCATCCTCCCGCACGCGTCAACGTGCTCATGCCATACAGCTCAGTAACAAAAGTTATACACTGTCACAATTAGCGGATGTGTTTAGTGTACGTAGCCATACCATCAGCCAGTGGATTGATGCCTGGGAAGCCTCGGGAGTGGTTGGCTTGTTTGACCTGCCGAGGAGTGGGCGACCGGCGACTTTAACCGCTGATGAAGTCGAGCGTTTTCGGCATTATCTTGATAAGAATCCGCATCAGCCCAAGAGCGCTATCGCTCTGTTGGAAGCAGAGACGAATAAGACTGCCAGTGATGACACCTACAAACGCTGTTTGAAAAAAATTTTACCGTTGGAAACGACTACGGACTTCCAGCAAGGAGCAACGTGACGAAGAGACCTTCCGTAAAGACCAACAGGTGATGATCTATCTACAAGAGAAGGAAGACGCGGGTGAGATTTGCTTGCGCTACTTTGATGAAGCTGGCTTTAGCCTCACCCCCAGCGTCCCTTATGGATGGCAAAAGGTGGGAGAAACTTGTCGTATCCCGTCTCAAAAGAGCAAACGTCAGAATGTACTCGGATTTATGGGCCGTCAGGGTGAGTGGTTTTATCAGGTTAAAGAAGGCTCAGTGACCACAGAGACTGTGATTGAAGCTTTCGATGCATTCTCGCAGAAATACTACGAAGAGGAGTTTTTGAAAACGGGCAAGCTGTGTTTTGTGGCCATTGATAATGCATCCATGCATACCAGTGCTGCCTTCAGGGCACGAATGGAAGACTGGCTCTTGCGTGGTGTCATACCACGTTACCTTCCGACCTATTCACCGGAATTGAATTTAATCGAAATTTTGTGGCGGAAGATAAAGTACGAATGGCTACCTTTGCAGGCATTCAGAGACACTATCCACTTCAAATATTGGTTGAACAAAATTCTTGAATCGATAGGTGATGAATATCAAATTAATTTTGCTCAAACGGCAAAGTGAGCATTATACGGCCACGAAATTGCGAAAACTTTTGCGGAGGTACTTATACCCAAATGGGAAAAGCGCAGATCTGCTGCATATAAAGTCTCTGAAAAAAAAGCGATCAGTAAGAAAAACAGTATTTTTGGCATGTAAGTGCAACTTTCATGAGGATTGGCGTATTAATGCATGCATTCATAGATAGTTTTATTTTAGTAAAAATAGCTTATGTGCTTTAAGTTAACAGCATGGTTTTCCACTCATACCGAGTGGTTACTCATAACATTAATCAATATTATTCATCTTAAATGGGGCATGCTGGCTATGCTAACCTCATTTATTATCAGTGAATTATCGTCACAAAAAAAGTGTACGCCTCACATATCTTTTGTGAAAAATTCACATTTAAATCCAATCATTTTACTACTAAGCTCACATATCAAGCAGTCAGGATTCACCCCATTTAATAGTAGACATTATTTTCATCTTCGCCCCGATTAATGCAGGAGACCTCCGTGCCAGTCATCAGGATATGCTTTAGCAGAAAGTCTATTTTAGCCGGAATATTCCTGCTTTCCAGTCCTGGTGCGTCTGCCTGTAACTGTGCTAATGCATCACTTCATGGCGATCAAATGGATGTTTATATGCTTCCAAACGCCAAGAGGCAGATCACGGTTAACAATACGATAGAGCTGCCCCAGGTCAACGATCAGATGACATCTAACCCAACACCGCATCGCTTCAATATCGATGTAGGACAATCAACAATACGCATTGATTTCGACCATGGTTTTGATGACGAACAACCGGGTTACGGGGTAGATGCGGCCTTACACTTTGACGGTATAAATCCACAGCTACCGATGGCAACTGCACAACTAAAGTAGCGGGAATGTACATCCAGTCCAATAACCCCGAAGCAAGCTGGCTTAATGCCAAGTCCACATTCTCAGACGATAAAATCACGGTTGTTTTTGGTGGCGACACTCTTCGGGAGAACGGCAAGCGTTATGCTAAATGGTCTAAAGATCACTGGATAAAAAGTTAACTTAAGCTTTAGTTGCTCTGCGCCACCGCCCGCACCGGTGAGAAAAGGTATGACCTGGGGTTTTCGCGCTCAAACTATTCCCGATGGCCCGGCTAATTTGGTACAGGTTGGCTGCAATAGCGTGACGGAATGGGCAACGGGGCAAGGCGGTATGTGTGACCCTTATAAAGGAGAGACTAGTTGTGCTGCTGAGCGTCATATTTTGTGTGTGGAAGAAACGGGGGATATTCCCCGACCCGCATATTCTGTGAAGCTGGGTAAAGAAAGTTCTGCGGGCTGGTCGCCCAGGGCGATCAAGCTTAGTCCTAGAACCAGAGGGGAGCAGCTGACGAGTCTTGAGGCTGCTAATGGCGCTTGTGGGAATGGCTGGCGGATTGCTGAGTTTCATGATGGGCATTGGATTGAGGGGATGGGTGTGGAAAATTATCATGCTGATTCAGAGCCGCCTTGGAATTTGGCTGATGCTAATAGTAGTGGGGGGTGGAATTTTAATGCTCGGTTTGATGGTGATGATGAAATGCTTGATAAGCTGAAAACTGAGCGGTTTTGGGTTCATATCAAGAATCAGGGTGCTAATTGTTGGAGTCCTAACAAGTCTCTTAAGTGAATTTACCCCCCCCCCCACAACTAGTACCTCGCCTTGGAGATATGATTGATAATCATGCCACCAGCGGCTTCCCGATGTAAGTCCATTGAAAAGGCTTAGCCAAGTATTTGTTGAAATAATCGATAAAGGCTTCCACTCTTTGCTTAAGATTTTCCTGTGAGGTAAAGCTGCCTCGCCTGAGTAAGCGTCGACTGAGAATGCCAAACCAAATTTCCACTTGATTGAGCCAGGAGCAATGCTTCGGCGTGAATACGAATCGAATGCGATGCGCTTCATCTTGCAGGAAGGCCATTCTTGATGCCATACTTTTCAGAATACCTGATTTCCCCTTTTCCCCCAGCGGCTGGTTTAACTGACAGGCTTGCGCGACGTACTCGACCAATCCGGCTGACTTGTGTGTATTGAGCTGATCCACTACAAATATCCACTGATCCTTAGCCGCAGTACCAACCGTACGCTTAATGTGGGCGACAAAATCAGTTTCAGTTCGGGTATCACCAACGGTTGAGTCGATCACTTGCCCGGTCGCAATTTCGAAATTAGCGATCAGGCATTGAGTGCCATGCCGGGTATATTCAAACTCGTGCCGTTCCGGTTGCCCGGACTCCATCAGGTGGTCAGGATGGATACGTTCAATCGCTTGCATACCCGTTTTCTCATCCGTACTCACCAGGTGTATTCCTTGTTCATGGAGGGCTTCAGCCTGATGGTACAGTTTACAGATAGCATGAACAGCCTGGCGAAATTCGGGGCTATCTTCAACACCCTGATTAAGCCAGTACTGAATACGGTGGGGCTTTAAATCAGCCTGATTTTAAAAAACGCTCGATACTGCTTTTCGAGATGCTATTAACAATGCCGCGTTCTACCGCCATCCGGGCCAATTCGGCCTGTGTCCAGTGGCTTAGGTGAGTCGGCGGTTTCTCGCAAGCCAGGGCGATAATCCGACAAACCTGCTCAGCAGTAAAAGTGGGTGGGCTGCCACTGCGGGGAAGGTCACTGAGTAGGTGACGAATACCCTGACCCAGCAACCGGGGTTTATCTTCCCAACGCGACAGTTTTGAATGGCCTTCAACCCAGCGACGACGCCACAGCCCCACAGCATTTTCATTCAAGCTAACTTGTTGGCTGATCGCTTTATTGCTGTTTCCCAAAGCCGCCAACAAAACGACCTGACTACGTTGGAATAAACTGTAAGCCGTTTTTCCACTCTTCACAAAACTTTCCAGCAGTGCTTGCTGGCCAGAACTCAGTTCAACTACAGAAACAGGACGGGACATCGAATTAGCTACCATAACTCTCAGATGATAGAGAGATGGGGGTTATCCATGATAGTTTCAAGGTGAGGTACTAGGTGGCTGTCCGACAACACCCAACTTTTGCTAAAATCAAATTTTGTCTGACTGACGACCTCAACATAGATGTCTATCCCCTTTAAATCTGAACCGGCAGACCTCCACCAGCGTGCCTTATTTCCGGGCAATGTTTTTGACTTGCTGCCCTCCGATCACGACTGCTTTCTTTTCCATGATCTTTTTCAGCAACTGGATACCAGTAGCATTGAAGCGAAATACAGCCCGAAGGGCCAACATGCTTACCATCCCCGCCAAATCACCAGCATTCTGATTTATGGCTATAGCCACGGCGTGTTCAGTTCGCGTCAGTTGGAAAAACGGTGCAACGAAGATTTATCGTTTATGTACATTGCAGGCCGGAACTGCCCGAACTTCCGGGTGCTCAGCGACTTTCGCAAGGATAATGCTGAGTTTTTTCACGCCTGTTTTAAGCAGACAGTGAAGCTGGCCCTGGAGATGAAGCTGGCTTCACTGGGTCATGTTAGTCTGGATGGTTCCAAATTCAAAGCGAACAGCTCAAAGCATAAAGCGATGAGTTATAAACACCTGAAAGCGAAAGAGGCAGCGTTAACCGCTGCGATTGATGAGCTGATCAAACAGGGCACAGCCTGTGATCAGGAAGAAGACGCGGCGCATGGCACTGACCGGGGTGATGAACTGCCTAAAGAACTGGCCTTTAAACAGCAGCGGCTGGCGACGATCAAAGCGGCAAAAGCCGCTCTGGAAAAACGGGAAGAAGCGCTACATCCGGGCAAGGTGATTGACGATAAAAAGCAGATCAGCTTTGCGGATGAAGATGCCCGTATCATGGGTAAGAAGGGTGATTTTGATTATTGCTACAATGGTCAGATTAGCGTGGACAGTAAGCAGCAAATTATTGTTGGGCAGCATGTCAGCCAAAATGCCAACGACAAGCAGGAAGTTGAACCGGCACTGGCAGCCCTGAAAGATACAAGTGGCGAGTTGCCTGAGAAGATGAGTCTGGACAACGGCTATTATTCGGGCGATAACCTTGAAGCGCTGGAAGCAGCAGAGGTTGAGGCTTATGTCGCGGTTGACCGGGGTGAACAGAGCGTAGCGGATGCACTGGCAAATTCTGATCGCAAGCTGGTCAAAGCTGATTTTATTTACGATGAAGCCAGTGATAGCTTTCGCTGCCCTGCTGACCAGATTCTCCCCTTGAAAACACAGGGTAAGGACGGTAAGCGGGTTTATCAGGGTGAAGCAGCCACCTGCCAGAGCTGCCCGTATCATCAACGTTGTTGCCGCTCAAAGACCGGTGAAGCCCGCACCATCAATTCTGATGGACAGGAAGTGATACGTCAGCAAATGCGTGAACAGATGGCAACTGGCGAAGCCAAAGCGATTTACAAACAACGCAAGGTGATTGTTGAGCCAGTGTTTGGTCATATTAAGAACGGTGGATTCCGGGCGTTTAGTCTGCGGGGTGCAGAAAAAGTGGCGGGTGAATTTTCGCTGGTCTGCGCGGCACACAACCTGAAAAAAATGGTGAAAGCGGCGGTGACAGGATTAGTGCGTCCGGAATCTGGAAATTGGGTGGCACAAGCCAGATAATGAGGCTAAAAGGGCCGGAAATGCCTGCAATAGCAGTTAATTGATCGCTATTTGGGCGAAAATAAGCGGCCTCCTGGTCGCAGGATGGATGGTGCTGCTAAAAAAGTGATCTGACTAAAAGTGGGGTGGTTAGAGGATCCGTTCTCGGACGGCCACCTAGTAGATAATCAGAGTTAAGTACCTCCGCAAAAGTTTTCGCAATTTCGTGGCCGTATAATGCTCACTTTGCCGTTTGAGCAAAATTAATTTGATATTCATCACCTATCGATTCAAGAATTTTGTTCAACCAATATTTGAAGTGGATAGTGTCTCTGAATGCCTGCAAAGGTAGCCATTCGTACTTTATCTTCCGCCACAAAATTTCGATTAAATTCAATTCCGGTGAATAGGTCGGAAGGTAACGTGGTATGACACCACGCAAGAGCCAGTCTTCCATTCGTGCCCTGAAGGCAGCACTGGTATGCATGGATGCATTATCAATGGCCACAAAACACAGCTTGCCCGTTTTCAAAAACTCCTCTTCGTAGTATTTCTGCGAGAATGCATCGAAAGCTTCAATCACAGTCTCTGTGGTCACTGAGCCTTCTTTAACCTGATAAAACCACTCACCCTGACGGCCCATAAATCCGAGTACATTCTGACGTTTGCTCTTTTGAGACGGGATACGACAAGTTTCTCCCACCTTTTGCCATCCATAAGGGACGCTGGGGGTGAGGCTAAAGCCAGCTTCATCAAAGTAGCGCAAGCAAATCTCACCCGCGTCTTCCTTCTCTTGTAGATAGATCATCACCTGTTGGTCTTTACGGAAGGTCTCTTCGTCACGTTGCTCCTTGCTGGAAGTCCGTAGTCGTTTCCAACGGTAAAATTTTTTTCAAACAGCGTTTGTAGGTGTCATCACTGGCAGTCTTATTCGTCTCTGCTTCCAACAGAGCGATAGCGCTCTTGGGCTGATGCGGATTCTTATCAAGATAATGCCGAAAACGCTCGACTTCATCAGCGGTTAAAGTCGCCGGTCGCCCACTCCTCGGCAGGTCAAACAAGCCAACCACTCCCGAGGCTTCCCAGGCATCAATCCACTGGCTGATGGTATGGCTACGTACACTAAACACATCCGCTAATTGTGACAGTGTATAACTTTTGTTACTGAGCTGTATGGCATGAGCACGTTGACGCGTGCGGGAGGATGGGTGATGCTGCTGTGCTTCACTCAAAGTCAGCTTAACTTCTGCACTGAGACGAGAGACAAATTTCATTAGTTGGGGTCAGAATGTCGGTAAAATAGTGCCGATCATTATACCACCACTAATCTCTGAAAACTTCTACATCGGTACTTACTGGCTTACTTTTTTTGTACTTACCCAGAAAACTATCTGATTATCCACGGCAGGCTTTCGATACTGAATCACCAAGACCACGGACAACATTTCAAGCTTACTTCGCATAAAGCCTAAAAAACTCATCCATAAATAAAAATAGTATTTTTGGCATATAGGTGCAAATCCACTGAAAATTGTCGTATTGATGCATTCAAATTAACCCAATATACAATATAATTTATAGTATAAATGTGAGATAAGAACCCCCTGGTTTATTCCGAATAGCCTATCGCACAAAAGGCTATACCTATTAGCCATATTGGGTGAAAAATAACACAATCAATGCTAGCTGCTGGAATTAATGAAGGAGAATGACTATGCAAACCTATTTAAAAACTGGACTCATGGCCGCAATTTTAGGTATTAATTTTAATGCTTTTCCAACCTATGCAGCTGAAGTAAATCCAAACGAAATTAGGAAATTAATGCCTCCTCCTAATGCTCGTGGAAAAGCCCCCATGACGCCGTGTGACAGGCACTACTTTGATGAACACTGGGATAAAATGACAACATACGGGCCAGCCAACCCTGACTTAAGTGATATGGATCCTATCATTGCTAATTTATTTAGCAACCCGCCATCAACGCTTGGCATCAGAAATTTTAACGCGCAAAATGATAATAAGCATTATGTTAACCAAATATTTGGGCATACTTTTAACACATCTCGCCCTCCAAGAAGAAAATGTTGCATTTTGCAAGATGCAAGAATAGCTGCTGAATTACGTAATAGCAATCCCCCACCCTATGGCCCAAACGGTGATAACGCAACTGATGACATTTTTATGGATTTTAATAATGGTCAAACAATGACTTCAGCGCCTATAGATCCACCAGCAGTTGGCCCAACCTGGACATGGTGGTGGCGTCCAATCAGCGCCAGTAATGTCCAAGACGGTAGATACACATTTGTTATTGCCGAAGATACTGACATCCGGGTAGCACATTTATATCGGCGATACTGCTGTCTTAAAGAGGGAGCAACTAAACATGAACCAAATGCGTCAATGCACAGGCAACAGTCAGTACCTGTCAAACAAGCCTTGCAAAGAATAGTACGTGATGGCCCTAGAAACAGAAGCAGAGTAATTAGACCTGCACCAACCAGTCAAACACCAAGACAACTACAGCACGACAGTTAAAGCCTCAAAAAGCACAGTAGGAAAAAAATTAACTATTCACGAACGGAGAATATTATGAATATTAAAATAGCTTTTATATGCCTTCTAATTATGAGCGCAACCCCTATTCAGCTAACTGCCGGGCCTCCTCCTGGGATGAAAGGTGGCTTTGGAGATATTAAACTTGACGACATTGAAAAATCAAAAACAAAAGAAACCACTAACTCAAAACATGAACATCCGCACATCAAGCCCAAAAGAATCCCAGGTAACTCCACCTCAAAATCAAGAATTAAAAGACCAAGGATAGGATATCGTTCCATTTGGGATCCTGTTGTATATTAGATACACTAATCTAAAGACAAAATCAAAGCTTATTAATTCATTAAAAAACCATCATAAAGGTAGAAAAATGACTACTACATACTTTTCATCAAAATTATTAACTCCATTAATAATGCTTGTTTTTTTGCTTTCTACTAACACTGCATATAGCGCCAGACTTGATAAACCAGACACCATATCACCGCAAGGTAATGGCACTGTGACACAGCCTGCTTTCACTTGGAATGCTGTGCAGGGTGCTGTTAGCTACAAGATTCGTGTCAAGAAAGGCAGTAACGTTTTTAATAGCTCCTTATTGTCATCAGGCTCTATTTGCACTACAAGCGGAGCCATCACTTGCACTTCACATCCAACCACATGGCAAGGCCCATCTCCATTTCCCTTGTCATTGGGCGATACCATTAAATGGCAAGTTAGGGCATTTCCCGCTTCAAACAGCAACCTCAACAAAAGCAACTTTAGTGCAAATAAGACGTACAAGGTTGTTGCCAAAGTTCCAGCTGCTGCAACCAATAAACTCAATGACACAGGCATCATCACCTGCGGCGACTATGCCTATGGCAGCGCCACCCTAGCCCACAATAACGACCTAACCTGCACCTCCAACGCAAATGATGCACAAGGCGACCCGATTCCTCCAAAACAAGATGCAACTCATGGTCGCGATAAAAGCAATGGTAACAACAACAACGGTCATGCAGGTTTTGCCTTCACAAAAGTCTCAGCAGATGGCGCTGCATTACCCAGAAACGCAGCCAAATGGTCGTGTGTAAAGGACAAAGTCACTGGTTTGATTTGGGAAACTAAAACCAAAGATGGCGGCTTGCATGATAGAAAGTGGACATACACATGGCACGAATCCAACCCTGCAATCAATGGCGGCACTCCCGGCACACAAAACGGTGGAAACTGTGTTGGGAGTCATTGTGACACTGCTGCTTATGTTCAGGCGGTAAATGCTAATGGTCTGTGTGGCGCAAATAACTGGCGCTTACCAACCCAGAAAGAACTCCAGTCTATTGTGCATTACGATAGGTTTAATCCGGCTATTGATGTCAAATATTTCCCCAACACGGTTTCAACTTTATACCTGACTTCATCACCTTATATCGGCAATGCCGTACAGATATGGGGCGTTACCTTTAACACGGGCACAGGGCCATCAAATAACAAAAATACCCCACGTCCGGTCCGTTTGGTACGTGGCAATTAACATTTCAGTGGAGATCAATTATGAATACCAAATTTAAACTGACCATACTGACGGCAGTTAGCCTGCTGTTGTTATCGTTTAATGCATATGCACAGACCTGTAATACCAACACTATCGCCGCGACAACAGGGCATCTGATTGGTAAAAATAATGGTACGGTGAAAGACACCAAAACCGGTTTAATCTGGAAACGGTGCGCCGAAGGCCAAAGTTGGAATGACACAACTTTAACCTGTACTGCTTCCCCGCCGATATACAACTGGAAGGAAGCGCTGGATTTAGCAGCCAGCGCCGGGGGTAATTGGCGGCTGCCTAATATTAAAGAACTGGCTTCTATCGTTGAACACCAATGCATTGGCCCTTCGCTAAATTTAACAGCATTTCCCAACAATATTGTCACAGGCCATTATTGGTCATCATCAACCTCAGCTTACTGGCCTCATGCTGCCTGGGTTGTGAATTTTGGAGCGGGTTACTATAACTTTAACACAAAGAGTGCAAAACGCCACGTTCGCTTGGTTCGAAACCAATAATGCTGAGTCACAAATATTTTTTTGGATCGGATGGACAACACATATTCGATCCTATTTTTTATTACGGATAGCCATCTTTATAAACTCAACTTCTGCCTACTGACCTTTAAAAACCCACCATTAACTCCAAAAAAATCAATTGTTGATACCCAGAAAAAATTTAAAAAAGGCTTTTGTCATCTAGATGCATTTTCCTGAAAAATTGTCGCATCAATACATAAACGCATAAGTTTATTTTGATATAAATGGTAACACAAAACAAAAAAAACAACCTTATTTTCAAACAACCACGAGGTAATTTACTCATGAAAAGCAAGACTATAATTTTAGGCCGCAATCTTTGTGCGATCAGCTTGGCATTGGCATTTATTAGTGCACCGGTAATGGCTGCGGGTGGTAATGGTATGACTTGGGGTTTCAGAGCCAAAACCTTCTCCAGCCCTGCAAATAACTACCAAAAGAAAATAGTTAATGTAGGTTGCAACAGCGAGACAAAATCACCAACAGGCAATAAAACTTTTTGCAATGCCTACCAAGGAGAAACAAGTTGTACCGAATCTTTACCAATATTATGCGTAGGAGGTAACAGCAAACCCCGACCACGCTATGTAGTCAACACAGGGAGTGCTGCCATGCCCAAAGAATTCTATTCGGGTTGGGTTGATCAAAAAATAAAACTAACTACGCCAATCGTAGGGACAGCTTTAACTAGCCCTGCCACTGCTGATAACATTTGTGGCAATGGATGGCGCATGGCTGAACATCATATGGGGAAATGGATGCCTGGCATGGGCGCTAATCAACATTTTGGTGGAAACTGGAACCATGCTAACGCCAGGTCAGGTGGCTGGGCTTTCCATGCGAGGTTTCACCAATGGAATAATAATAACAAACGCAAAATGCTGAAACACAACTACCCAAATAATAGTAATAAAAGAACTCGCTTTTGGGTGAAAAACAACAACCAACCTGCTAACTGCTGGGATTAATAGCAAATACCAGCGACTTCTAGAACTCTCTTTTCATAGGCTAGTCTTTTCAAATCATTAGATCTATTAATGTACAATTCCACACCCAAGGAGCATCAAAATGTTAAAAAATCTTAATAAGCTATTATTAGTCACATTGTTAATTGGTTTTGCAAGTACTGCAACAGCAGGCCAAACCCCCATATTCAATTCAGACAGGCCCGGTGGCTCAGGCGACTGGGAAAACAACGAGCGCTATTTAAACGTAGAGTGCAACATCGGAGGCACTGTTTATAGACCAGGCCAATCCTTACCCGCCGGATACACCTGCAAAAAAGCACGTGGAGGCTGGTGCGATAACAACAGAACCCGAGGTGGTTGTAAAAATATGAAAGTCAGATGGACATGGCGGGGAGGTGCAACACCATGGTTTGATCGTGACCGCCCAAGCGGCAATGGCGATTATGAAACCATTGAACATCAGCTAAGAACAGAGTGCTATTTTGGCCCACCGGGAGTTAGCAGCAATAAATTCACTCCTACCAGCAATAACATTCCAGCAGGCTATACCTGTAATAAAATGCGAGGAGCCTGGTGTGTAAACAAACAGACTCAACCGAGAAGAAGCTGCCGAAACCGACCGGTAAGGGTCAGGTACTTTTGGTAACGGCGATGTAGATATGGAGCTAACCCTCCAGTCCAACTCACCAATCAAGCCACTTTCAACCACAGAAGGTGGCCTTCCAGCACCACAATCGACAAACATTCTTACAGACTAATTCAGGAAACAGTACTAAATTTATCGTGTTATGAACATATTTCGGCTCATCCTACTACTCTTTACTACCTTAACCATCGCTCAGAACACCTACGCCACTAACGCACAAGACAACTGCAACCCCATCAACACCCAAAACCTAATCACCAATGGCAGCTTCGAAGACATAAAACTAAATTCTGATACATTTGGCGTTCGCTTCACTAAAACTTACAACATACCGGGCTGGAAAGTCTCCGGCGGCCCAAAGGGGCAGGTAATTGCTAACTACCCACACTCCGGCAACAACATCCTGCAACTCGCCTCTTCCGAAGGATACAGACTCGCACAGACTATACAAACTCAGCCCGGAAAAAATTATTTACTCAAATTTTGGGCCAGATTCCATAGAGAACAACACAATATATTTGACCTAAAACTAATAAACCACTCAGCAGCAACATGCGGAACAGCTAACCATTCCATCATCACAACCGCAGCAGACTGGCAGGAATACAGTTATATTTTATGCCCTGATACACACAACCTAACCATCGAATTCAGCCAGCTACGCGATACCAGCGGCGGCTTCGGCATACAGCTTGATACAGTAAGCCTTATCCCCTGCACCATAGGCCGCCCTACCTCTGATAGCCTGAAATTCATCAACCAAACCTGGGTACATTCTCATGAGGAAGATGAAGAACCTACGCTAGCCTGGCGCAAAGCAGGCAGCAAAACTTTCCCACCAGCTCACTTCCGCAGAACCCTCTCTTTTTACGAGAACAGCCAGTGCCAGTTTCTTTCCCTGGAACCAAACGACGCCCATCAGCACAAAACCTGTCGCTGGAGTTTTGATCCGGCAGGCAACCAGTTGATCATTCGGGAGCCAAGCGGGCAAATAGCCGGTAACTACCAGTTAAATAGCCTGACTCAAGACCTGTTAAAGATTAGCAAATGATGGCTTTTAAACATAAAACCTTACTCCTCACCATCGCAATGCTTATCACTGCCAACCTGATAGCTGGGGAAACACCCATATTAAATAGTGATCTACCGGGTGGCTCCGGCGACTGGGAGAGCCACGAACACAATTTAGTCGGCGAGTGCGAAGTCACCTCAGGTAAATATAAAGGCATTTACAGGTCAGATGATCCAGGCTTAAATTTACCTAAGGCATACCACTGCCTGAGCACCGGGGCCATGTGCCAGAACAGATTTGCCGAACCCCAAAACAGCTGTGCCAACATGAAAGTCAGATGGCACTGGCAAGGTGGAAGTACACCTTGGTTCGACCGTGACCTTCCTACGGGTCAAACTGATTACGAATCTATTGAACTTCAGTTAAAACTGGAGTGCATTTTCGGTAACCAGACCTTTACGCCGGGCGATGAGCTGCCCACCGGATACACTTGCCACCAATTAAAAGGGGCCTGGTGCGACAACAGCAAAACCCAACCCCTGAACAACTGCAAACACGCCCCGGTCAGCACACGCTACTCATGGTAAAAGTGCAAAAATACCAACAACAGAGGTAACTATTTCACAGATCAAAATTCACTCAATGTTTAACATAACAATAAATAAACAGCCACAAGGAGACAAAGCACATGCCAAAGCTAGTCATCGCAGAAACCTACAGCGACGCTATCGCCGCCCACCTGGCCAGGGGCCGCCTGGAAGCAGAAGGCATACCCGCAATCGTCCATGACGAACACCACATCAGCGCCAACTGGTTCGTATCACATGCCATCGGCGGTGTAAAAATCAAGGTCGCAAAAAGCAACCTGAAAGCAGCAAAAGCTATTTTGCACAAACACGCCGAAGGTGAGTACGACCTCAACCCTGAACTTTCCTATAGCGATGGGCTAAGCTGCCCGGATTGTGGCTCAGGCAAAATTACCAGTCGAGAACCCTGGCTAATGATCGTTCTGGGCATTCTGACCTTTGGGTTGTACTCATTGATCATGGCGAAGAGCCGTATTCATCACTGGTGTAATGATTGCGACTACGACTGGCACCTGTGGTTTGAGTAAGTGAGCGCCATGAGTGGATCAACAGGTAAAAAGTACAGTTTCCGCAAAATTGTATTAATAGGGTTTTTAGGAACTTGCATTAAAGCGCTTCTCTTTGCTTTTGCAGCAAGCTTTACGTTTAAAGTTTTACGCTCCATTTTGCATGAAGCGTTTTTACCCTTGATAAAACGGATATTCGTCTCTCCTGAGCTGTATGAAGATATGCTGATTTATCTCATAATCTTCATCATTTTCTCCCTACCGGGCTTATACCTCTCGGCTCTGGATTATTATGACAGCGACAAGAACAATGCATGAATTCAAGCCCATCGCCACCTACCCCGATAGCATTGGCGCTAACCTAGACAGGCAAAAACTGGAAGATGCCGGTATCAAAGCCGAAGTTTTTAACCACCAGCAAACCGCTGGCCTCAGCAGCGCAACCCTGATGGTGGCAGAAACAGATGCAGAACGCGCCACTGTTTTCCTGAACAGTTATGAGCCGGAATCGCCTACTCCAGAACAAATATCAGCCAACGCGCCACGCTGCCCGGAATGCAATTCAAAGAACATCACCCGCAAACCCGGTTTCTGGTCACGCTTCTCCAATTACATGGTATTTGATGTGCTTGCCTTCTTCATTAATAGCAAGAAAGACAAACACATTTGTAACGACTGTGGCTACTACTGGCGCATCTGGTTCAGCCACTAAGGGGTGGGTATATTAACCGCCCTTACTCAGCCGCACTCAACGCCTGCTGAATTTCTTTCGGCAGATCAGCCTCAAGGTCATGCACATGCAACTTACGCCCATTCAGGAATAAGGTCGGTGTGCTATTAACCCCCAGGCGCTGGCCTTCTTCCTCACCACGCTTCACATGCGCAGCAGGCTTCTCAGACGCCAGACATTCAGCAAACGCACTACTATCCAGCCCCAGTTCTTCCGCAAACTTAGGCGCAGAGTCCTTCTTCAGCGCACGCTGATCGGAGAATGCCAGATCGTGGTATTCCCAGAACTTATCCTGCTCCGCCGCGCATACCGCGCCCTCGGCGATCTTACGCGAAATACCGGAGCGGTTAATTGGGTAGTCCATGAATACGATCTTCAGGTCGTCTTTAAACTGCTCCGCTATCTTCTTCAATGCATCACCAGCATGCTTACAGTGTGGGCACTGATAATCCGCAAATTCAACCAGTACTACTTTCGCATCTTCCGGCCCTTTAGCCGGGGAAACCGCTAATATCAATCTCAGACTCTGGAGCCTGTGGATGTTGTATCAACAGCTTAAACCCACCCTTTTCTTTAAGCTCAGACAAAAATGCCTGTTGCTTCTCTGCCTGCGCCTGTTGAATTAACAACTGCATAATTTGTGGCTTAATCGCATCCAATGGCTGATTGATCCGCGCCTTATTCTCTTCATAAAAAGCAGTGACCGCTTCATCCGATGGCTGATCCGCAGAAAATAATTCAGCCGCGATCTCATCGCCGCTCTTGCCACTCTCCTCAGCACGCCGCTCAATTTCCATCACCGCCAGCGCCTCATCGATTACGGCTTCTTTCTCCTGGTGGAATTTAAGCTCAGCCTCATGCAGCGCCTGTTGCAGCATATCGGGCAAATCACTTACGCCATAAGCCTTATCACCCAGTTGAAACAACGCCCCTTCATCGGCGGCAAATGCCGGCGTTAGGCTAACCGCGCAACCAAGTGCCAATACCATAAAAAATGACCGGATACTGCTGATAATTGTCTTCATCTTTATTCCCATATTAAGTTATCTATTTTTCCCATTTGGGAAACATACCATACCCAACACCCGACTACCCACAACCATAAACCAGATAGTGCATTACCAAATGTTAAGGTTACCGTAGAAGTTGAAGACTGACATAATAATCCAACCATTCATTGATGAGACAACCAAATGACAAAAATCGGTATCAACGGCTTTGGCCGTATGGGACGCCTCGGTATCAGAGCCGCATGGAGCAATCCGGCCTTCCGCTTTCACCAAATCAACGAAATCGCCGGCGATGCGACAACGTCAGCACACCTGCTAAAGTTTGATTCGATCC